>UFQX01000069.1:165463-379976 GCA_900497675.1 Arapaima gigas
TGGGGGGGGGGGGGGGGGGGGGGGGGGGGGGGGGGGTTGAACGCCGGACAAGGTAGAGGTTACGAGGTAGATGGGGTAGCCCTGGGAGTGGGTGATTGGTATGATGGAGGCTCTCTTCTGGGCTCAAACAGAACGGAAATGACAGGGCCTGCAATGTCACTTTGAGAAGAAGCGACAGGAAGGTGAGGCTATCAGTCAATACCTCGGCGCTGCTCTAATTTGCTTTTACAGTGATTATCTCTCACTGTAATTACTGCACCATTAATATCCAAAGAGGCCCTTTGGGGATGGCGTCTTGTACGCCCCACTTGACATCATGTTTATTTTTATCTCAGCCTTCCACACAGATGAGCAGGCATGGCAAAGATGGGGCAGGGAGGCAAAAAAAGGCACCAAGAGACATTACCTGCCTGCAACAAAGGAGGTGGAAGCCAAAGTAGGACAAGTGGAGCAAAGTCACATAACATGCAAACAAAGCAATCAGACACAAACCATACAGCGCACAGCATCTTGAAGACCACTTATTTTACAGTGCTATAAGAGGAGAGAAAAATAAATTTGCTTTCTGTATGTTTGTTTAAAGGAAAACCTGAAAACACACAAAAAATAAATTCCTTTTCAATAACCAACTTGTACTTTCAAAAAGTTCTCACTAAATGTTTTATGTTTTAGAGAGACCTATTTACATAAAAAAAAAACTGCTTTTCTTATTTCCTCATTAAAACCACTCGCAGTTAGTCATAGCTCCAAAGCCAGAACAGAATAACTGACAAATTATTTATGAATGATCACAAGCAATATTTGTATACGTGTTTGGTAGGAAGCTGTGGGACTTGGCTGTGTGTCTCAACTGAAATAAAAAAAGACAGACAAAATATTACATATTACATCTTATCATCCCCCACTATGAAGTTCCTGCTCTATCAAGATATAGTAAGTGCAGGAAAATAAAGCCATGTTAGTGCCACTGCCCCACAAATACAATAACTGACAAATGGAAAATGGGCTGGGGGAAGAGGGAAATAGAGCACTGTTTTAAACTTACAAAGAAAAAAACCAAAAACAAAGCAGGTCCAAAATAAACTCAATAATTTATAACCTAAACAAGTCATGAGTCCATCACAGAGTACTTAGATTATGAGTGAATCTGGAATTTGAGTCATCCATGATAGACTTTGGACTGTGGAAGAAAACTGCTACACACACAGTGAGGATGTGCAAGTGCTGGCTGCACAGACATAGCTGGGGTGGGATTCAAACCCGCAGAACTGGATCACTGAGCCAACAGGCCACCCCACAACTTAATAACATTATAATGTGGCAATATAGGAAGACCACTCATCAGTTTCCTTTCCTTTCCAAAACCCACAGTGGGAATGGTGGCAGGTCTGGTGATTTTAAGCAAAGCATGTTGGACATTAAACAAAAAGCCTGATTTTGAATTAGTGATGCTGAGATGGTTTGAGAAACACAAATTTATGCAATAAGTGCAAAGATGTTGCTGTGTTATGGACAGGTACACTGGCGTTGTCCAGAGGCACTGAATATGCATGAAAACAGTTATGGATTATTTATGGGTATCTAAGGACAGAAATATGTGAATATATGATTGGTTCCTTTAGGGCGTGTATCCAGATACAGGAGAGTTGGAGTTAAACATGCCTGTGTGCCTTGCTACGTACATAAAAGCAGCCTGCAATCAACATACTGTATAAATGTGAATTTAAAAAAAAGAGGAGCACCCATGCTTGTTTCTTAGCTATAAATGTAATAGGCATGTGCATTTCTTTTTTATTAATGTTTGAGGGTGTTGTGACTTGAAATATATCTCTATGTCATTTCATTTACATATGCTTATTATATGTTATGTCAACTTTTTAATTACATTTTATACTGACACCCACATTTAATAATGCTGTTTGTCTTGTGAAAACAGTTGCAATTAAAAAAAAAATTTCATTTTCTTTCCATGCTCTCATGAGAAATAAGATTATTCAAGCCTTACAAAGAAGCTCCCTTTTAAGCACCCATCCACACTCGGAAGCTGACAGTTGACACAGATTTACAAAATGCCATCTAGAACCCAAATCCACCACAACACATATTTTACATGGATTAACAGTCACTTTGTAACTTCTAATAACTCCTTTAGTCACCAGCTGTCCACTGTGGGCAGCTGACTGGTTGCAGAGTGATATACAGTTGACCAGGTGTATAACATTTCAGTGTACTCACTTTACGCAGCTAGTCAATAACCAGGTGTGCTAAAACCATAAAACTTCACAGATACATTGATAAGGATTTTACAGTGCTATAAATTTGTGCATACATACACACTTGGCTTAAAATAACTTTCCTGAGAATGTTTCTGGCTTGGTTCACTATGGGAGGGAGGTGATTCTGTGACTTATATGATTTAAAATTGCCCCATTTTATATGAAGAAAGGCAAATGTCCAGAAATGTTATAATTGAGTTTCTTAAACTGTGGAAAAAATTATTAAACAGGGAAAAACCAATTTGTTCCATACAGCAGGTCAAAATATATTATCTAATTATATCCCAAATATTTTTATTAAATGTACAAGACCTTCAAACCTTTCCAATACCTTTACATTATATAAAAATAGACCTTTATATAATTATTTATTAATTGATTTATAAATTAAATTATACTGTTCCATGAAGTACAGCAGCTACATAGCTCTTATTGTAAAAAGTCAGAATGGGGGGAAAAAAGCTATACGGAGAGGTTGTTTATGAAATGTGCAGCATCCTTATGGATTTTTCCACTGTTGCATATATACTGTTACATCTGTACAAAATTTATTTTCAGTTCCTACTGCCTGGAACAAAGATCGCCTCTGCTGTGCCATACAAGGATCCAGCTAATTAGTTACAGGTTTCTTAGCATACGGCTGAGACTCCCGCCAGGGACCCAAAGGGGTCTTCACATGTGTCAGAGAAAGTAAATCTTCTCATTCTGTAGCACAACTGTCCTGCTCTCAAAGGAGGAGCTGCACTTGGAGAGCAAGTGCTGCCGCTTTCAGACATCACTTAAGCCAGAATGACAGCTACAGTTACTGATTCCCTGCTGAAGGACGAAAACAACGAATGAGAACCTCACAAGGCTCTCCATGGAGCTCAGGCAGACCCGGCGCTCACACACAGCTTATGCTTTAAGGTTTGGAGCTCATAAACACGTGACTTCATCAAGGGCTGTGCATGGAAAAGCCCCATTATATTTCCACAAATGGTCTACTGCTCAAAATAGCAAGAGAAAAAATTAAAAACAAACTTGAAAGACTTATTTCTGTAATCAGTGAGCATACAAAATGGCTTAGTAAAGTGAGAGAATGAGTAAACTGTTTTTGCAACAGATTTAAACAGAGAATTGATTCATCCTTTGTTTTATTCTAAGATTGAACATTTCTCTGCTACAAAGGGATTGCAACTAATATGAATTTTCATTGACAATTACAATAACTAGACAAAAATACAAACAAATCCTCAGGATTGCAATAATAAACAAGTAGACAAAAATGGACATTCAGAAGCTGAGCAGTCCTTTTCAATATGTTCATAACCTTCCATGATGATAATGTATTTCAGTTTAATGACCTTCAAACTCGTTCCTCAAGGACCATACCAAAAGAAAGGTGTGACGAAGCAGGACTTTAAAGGGCATCAGACTGCATTAGACAGAATATTTGAAAAGGCAGAGACCATCATGCAAACAGGCACCTGACACAGCAGAAGTCATGGGATGGTTTGCTGATGATGCCTTACCGGGCATGGCATGGACCAGGTCCCCACACAGTACCATGAAACGTGGACGGGGCCTCAGCTTGTTGACAGCCTCCACAGCTTGCCCAGTGAGCTGGACTTCATCTTCCCACTCATCTCCCCCACCATCGCAGTCTCCAACCCTCCAGGACTTCATCAAACCCAGCTGAGGGTCTGCAGCCTGGATGAAGCAGAAGGGTCCATTCCAGTCCTTCTGCTCATCTGGGGACAGGAAGGTGCCAGAAAACACATCTTTTCACAATTATTATTACACCCCCCCCCCGAAATCTTAATTTTATGTGTGCACAACATGTTATACAGTAACTGTTCATTATTATACATTACATAACACTCTGGCAATTACAACAATATAAAATCCATTTATCTGGATGAAAAAAGCATCAACACTTCTCCTCCTGACCTGCCAAACTATGGAGCATTAATCGTAATGAAAGCTGAACTACAGCGCAAAGTGTGTTTCCTAATGGGCAGCCACAATTGATACCCTCACTAATGCTTCTTGTTTCATTAGTAAGAACAGCGAACGTACCAGGGTGCTAACAGAAATCTTCCCATTTCAGAATGACGTGTTTTATGTTCTCCTGAAAATAAGAACCCAGAGAGCAGCGAAAACAGCTATTAACAGGCGACAAAGATTTTTCACTGCAGGGTTCGCCTTGTGATTCAGTGGAAATGCAAGGTGGGATATATTCTAACATAAATTGTAATGTGTATTCCCAATTATTTTTAGATTATTTTTGAATAAGATGTAGGCCTTTTTTCGGAAAACATGTCCTAACTTGAAAGGCACTGATGTACACATTTTTCACTGTATTTTGACAGATTTTGACAGACATGTTACAATAAACTTCCATGTTTTGGTCCATCATTGTACAACTTGAGGAAAAAAAAAGCCTTCTGTGCCAAGCAATAACAGAAATACTATGCAAATATAATTTAAAAACGTGATTAGAAACAATGCTACGAATACAAATTTTTCTGCAATACACTGAAATCCAACTAATTAAGTTAGGATGCTGACAAATAGATGAACAAAAATAAATAATGCACATGTTAAAATGATCAACTAAAATGCCTCACGAAGCAGACATTTCAGTATCTTGGTCACCACTTTTCTCGGGACAGTAATGTAATTGTTCTGTAAATGTAAATATTGCACATTATCTTTTCCTCGGTGGAGGTTGTTTGCAGAATAGGCACACCTGCAAGCCTGAGGAAAGTGTTATTTAACTAAGTACATTTTATCTGAGTAAATAAAATGATTAGTGAGACTGCCTAATGCTCTTCCACAAGTCATGGACAGAGATGGTTAATTACTCATTTGAAGAGCCGATTTTATAAATTGATTTAGCAGGAATTTAATCTCTTAATTTGAAACATAAAGACACACGTGCTTTGGAAAGATACTACAGATGGTTTGCCTAAAGACAACATTTTTTGGAGTGACATGTACTTTATTTCATTGAACCTTCCCAGCAAGCGCGCTACCTTCTCTAGCCATTTGCTCGTCCACTCCAGAAAAGGTCCAAAATTAAAAGCCCATCAGTTCTTTTTCCCTCAGTCTGATGTGAGCGAATCGGCTCTCTCTGCTTCTCAGAACTGCTGAATCCCTTCCAGCTTTTAAGAAGGATTTTAAAACTTCTGGCTTTCACACCCATTTCCGTCCTGAGCTCTTGAAAGCATTGTAAGTTTGCTTAAGATCACCTATGATTATCCATATCCTAATCAGAAAAAACATACAAATTCCAGTTATCTATATATTGTATATTTTATTATTACTTCCATGAATAAACCATAGCAGCAAAAGAATGGTATTAAAACTAACATGCTGTAATTTAATTGTACTTGAGCATCTAAAACTCCTTGTATGTTGCTGAATGTACTTTTATTTACTCTGAACTGTATTCTGCTGTAGAGAACAGCATCTAGAAAATAAATAAATGTAAACCAACAACACATCCTCTATCTCACCATCCACACCTCCAAAAAGAAACTGTTAAAAAGAGAAATGTGTTGTAACTGAAAATCATATACATCTATACTTTACACATTACATAAAGGTAAACATGGCAAAGTTGCCCATTGCTTTTTCAAGCAATGCTCAAAGTTTAAAAACAGTTCAGAACACAGTGTTGGCTGAAGAAAGGGTTGAAACACTAGAGGTCTGACACAGAGAAATACAGATATAGACCTTGAGCTTGAAATAAGTCAAACTCTGACTGCAGATTAGCAGCAGGCAGGACACAGGGGTTTTCTTCCTCTGATTTTAAACCATAGCATGCGTGGTCCTAAAGTGCTAAGCATTTGTTAGTAATGCCCAGGAGGTGTGTTCTGCCCTTATTTTGAACAGTTCAAAAGCTGCTAATATGATGTCTGATGAAGTTTTTTTCCTCTTTTGACAAGAAAACCAGTTGCCATTAGCTCTCCTGCAGTGTGAAAAGAAAGAAAGCAATCAACACAGAAGGGATTTTTATTAATAGATAATAATAATAATTATCATATTTTATAATAAAAGTATGTTTTTTAAGTATTAAAAGAATCAATCTTAGAATATAAAGCATTTTAATCAAAGTGAAAAAAGATTCTAAAAATATTTCTTACAATTATAAAGGTAACTTCCATATGAAATTGAAGACAGATTAACTAAAGACGCCTCTGGTGCTGGAAAGATTGAAAGTTAGGAGAAAAGGGGATGACAGGTTGAGACGGATAGAGGATACTACTAAAATAATAGACATGATTTTGAGAGAACTTGGAGAGGTACTAGATGACAGATGAACCTGAAATGCTGAAG
Organism: Arapaima gigas; assembly: GCA_900497675.1. Classification (NCBI taxonomy): domain Eukaryota; kingdom Metazoa; phylum Chordata; class Actinopteri; order Osteoglossiformes; family Osteoglossidae; genus Arapaima; species Arapaima gigas. The sequence goes on from UFQX01000069.1 coordinate 172,063, forward strand.
TCCATGGGGTCATGAAGGGTCACAGACGACTGGACAATGAAGCAACATTAGAATAAAAGGTTATTTATTATGTTGCTTAACTAATATGTGTATCTAAGTAACTTCAAATTTCAAGAATTTATACAGCTAACTGTTTAACGAAAGTAATTCAGGCCAACGCCTTTCTGAAAACATCATGAAGCATCCTTCTTGGGTAAAATCAGCTACTGTCCTAAACTTTCTTGCAAGCTTTAAGCTGAGCCTTTACATACTCTGAAAGAGTTGGATTTACTGTTCGAAAAATAGTCTAAAGTCCAACCTCTGGGGAGTGTGAGAAACTACTTTAAGAAAAGACTATAAATTGAACAGATGAAAAACGGCTGAAGTCCCAAGGCACTCGGCTGTAAATAAAGGCAGCAGCATAACTGTGCTGAGGTAACTTCAAAAAAAAAAAAAGAATCAAGAGATTTCTCAGGTGGCAGATGGTACTTTCAAACAATACTAATCATAATTCAAGATGAAAGTGTCACCCCTACAGATATAATAGATATAATTATAGAAGTTGTGCAAATTCATGCCTCACAGAACCACCCTCAACATCATTTCTCACTAATAAGACACTAAATAGAAAATTAATTAGTTTCTAAAAAGAATGTATTTTACTGTAACAGTTTGAGTGTAAATAGTGTAAAGGAACCAACTATACATACACTTACAGCTTATCTTATATTTTTAACAGTTCATTCCACAGGACAATATCTTCGTTATTGTGCTTAAAATATAAGCAAAAGGCACTCATCTGCTAGTGAGTAAACAGGATAGTGACTTCCAAAAGTAAAACTTAAAAAAAAAAAAACATAGAGAAGAAAACACTGGTTTTATAGACAGTTAAGTGTAGTGCGCAAAAAAGATTAGACAGACTAAAAATTGCTTGTTTCAATTCAATTTACTTTATTTTTGTTCTACAGTGACCTGCTTTATACACTTATTGACTCAACATCACATCACATCCTCGTCTCCCCCAAACACACAATGGTTCAACAGACGACTGAGAGTCACTGCCTTAGTGGTTGCCTTTTCCACATTTTTCTCAAGACTTGTTTTTTTCCCCCACAGAAAATACTTTCTTCACTAAAGTTAATATTATAATTGCTACAATCAATATACACAAGTGGTGATTCTAAATCAAACTTTGTTAAGAATGTAAATAACATCTGTCATTGCAGTAATTTCAAGAATTATATCCAGTAATAATGCCAGTGGATTTATTTATTTTCTATAAAGTGCAGTATCATTAGCCAGAGAGATCTGTGTGATCAACATCCTAGCAGATGGACACCTTTGTCCAAACTGAACTATAATGTGACACAAGCAACTTTAAAACGATTGACCCATGTAACCAGGGTATTTTTACTTTACCAATTTAGGGTAAGCATATTGATCATGGCCCTTTACGGAGTAGTGGAGTTTGAAGCTAGAACCTTTGGACTGCAACCCAACTGTACCAGCCAGGACAATAGTTATGGACAGAAGGCTGAGCAGTGGGACGCAGTGCAGGCCACCCACCTCATACTGTCCACAAACAGAAAGCTGTCTATCTGCTGTGATGAGAACCATCAATATCCCAAAATCCAAAGATGTGTGAAAGACACCACTAGTCTTATTACATCTCTTTTTTAAACATTTAACAGAAATAATTTTATACCAGATATCACCAATGACTGCTACAAAACTACCATTTTTAAAGACTAAAAAAGTAATACGTGAATATTAGTAAACTACAGTGAGTATTAGCATATATGCTACAGTTTGGCTTCCAGTACAGGAATACAGCAAAGTGAGGTTTCAAAGCTTGAAATGAATTTTGCGTGGCGTTAGAGGTTCAGTTAAAGTAAAGCTGCTTATATTAGGAGGACGGCCGGGGGGGGGGTTGTTTTAAGGACATTCACTTACGGCCGCCCCCTTTTTGTTTGATTAAGTTACCTATCCAGAAACAATACGGTAAATATTACTCTGTTCTACAAATGGGGTCAGATATTGTAAATCACGTTTAATAAAGGCGTCAGGTTGGCAAAGAGTTAATAACATCCAGAAAATCCGCCGGGGCCGTGACGTCACCCGCGCGGCTGTATCTGCAGGCTCCGTGCAGCGTGGACGCACCGCGGCGCACGAGACGCCTGCACCAATGTCCCACTGCCGTTGTGACAGTGACCCCTCCCCACCCCCACCATCCACTAAGTGGGACGAGTTCACAGTGTTTCTAAACATACTTCCCTGTAAGCCCTGGTTGAAAATAACACGAGAAAAATAACTGTAAACACATCAAACACGTCCCGATTCCCACAGCTCGGTCAGCCAACTTGCTAGCAGTATACCTCACTTTGGACAGATACTGTGGCGTGAGAAAACACACACGCGCACGCCCACATATACACACAAACACACTCCCGAAAGAGTGCAAACGCATTACGGATACCTTCAGTGAGCCCGGTAAAGGTTCGGCCTCTAGCTCTAAGGAAGAGGTCCTCGTTTGTTGCCATAGTTTCAGCTCGCGGCGACGATCTCCCTGAGATGACTGGCCGCCCGGTTACAGCTATGTCACTCCCTCTGCGTGTGCGGCTTCGCGGCCTGATGCGCTCCGACTTCCTCGTGTTGCGATCGATCAGATCGATCGTGAATTATTTCTGCCTGAATATCGCTTTCTCCGCGGGGACAGTGGGTTGTGGTTTCGTACGCTCGCTACAACGATCCCTTAAGATGAATGAAGAGTAACAAAACAAACAGTCTTTTAAAGTTTTTTTCCCCCACTTTTATTAAACTGGTTTCATGTTATTTCAAATGTCAAAGTGCATTCAAGGTTTCTAAATGATATGTCTGCGATCGCAAGGAAGCCTCTCTGAAATCCGGCCAAATATGTAACAAACAGGTTCATCCTGAAAATTAAAAAGATTTTAAAATCATTTATACCATTTAATTTACTCAATTAAATAATTAATACAACATGGTATTAACAGGTATACAACGTTCACGGCACAACAATATTCAAGCAGACATATGGTTTTTATTTATAACTTAATTGAGGACCGTTGAAAATACTACCCTCCAAATATTTGACATGTGGTCCACGCCCCCGTGTTACAATCAGTTAGTTTCAAAATAATTTACTTTTTAGGAATTTACTAAGGAATTTTTTTAGGAATTTATTAAGCCTGGAATGCTCAGCGGTGAACTACTTCTACACAGTACTCATAGTCTGAAGTTCTGCACATTCCACCTGTAGCTCTTTAGTGTATAGATGCTTTCTCGACGCTAACAGACGGTATAGTGGTTAAGAAACTCCTCATATCAGAAATCTTTTGTTTAAAGGCTTGGTAGAATTGATTTTGATTCTAAGCCCAAAATAAGAAGATGAAGCAAATTTATACAGTGTTTTATAAGAATTTTTATACTGCACATAAATTCAAAATTCAGGTATTGTCATTATTGCAATTAATAATAAAATGAAATGGCTAAGGAGAAAACCGAAAACAGTGGAGCACTAATCTGGTAGCCGACATGAACCAAACATGTTACCATGAAACCAAAAAATAAAAAATAAAAAATAAAAAAACAAACGTCCAGGCCTGGAAAATCACAGACAGAAAATAATAAAGAATAGCGGATACAAATGAGGAAGAAACACATCATATGCTACATACCAGAACATATATACTACAGCAGAATATGACCTGAAGCGCTGCATTCAGCTGTAGCAAACATTTTCTATTACTGTTAGATGCTTTATATAATTGCTGTGACCAATAAAAAAAGTTATTATTTTTCTACATTTCAAGTTTAAAAGTGAATCCTGTTGGGCTTTCTAATCTTGACGTTTAGTAACTCACATAATGTTTAAGTCAAAAGATAAATAAAGGGGATATGCAGATCAATACTACATGCATTAATACTGAAAATAAAATGTAAAATATTGGGGTATAAGTAAGCCATAGTGGCTCGATAAGCTACAGGACAAAATAGATATCTGATGGCGAACAAGTTTTCTATTCCATAATGATGCAGCACTGGGTTACTTTCAGAGCAGTATTATTAAAAGGTTACATTTGTTCTGTGCAGTGCAGTCCTGATACATAATATTGTTGCCTTGCTGTACATTTGCCACTTTGACACTCTTGAAAGAATTTGTTAATTAAAAGAAACTGTACTGGGAGCACACCGGCAGCTGTACTGCACCCAGATGCTTATATAGACACAAAACTGACAAAAAGGAGAGCCACTGGTTGTCTCATTCAAATAATTTGACACATTTTGCAGTGGGGCTGTACTCAAAATTCAGGGCCAGACTTGGGCCTGGGATTTGGGTAGGGATTGTTCTTTCAGTCTGAGGCTGCCAGCTCCAATCATAGTCCTGCAGTAGTACCCTTGCTAAAGGTCCTCACCCTGTGGTGAAGGTAAGAATACCATATTGTATAAATTGGTAAATCTTTGTAAAGTTGGGTATCTGACATTATAAGTTGCCTTGGACAAAGGCATCAAATTAGTGAAAGTTAATGAAATATAATTGATAATGTATATATAAATGGGACATACCCTATACTTTACCTTATCTCTTCTCAAACCAGAAATTTAAACTATAAACCTAGGGGATTGTTTTAGAATGTTACATAAATGCTCAATTTAACAAGCTTAAACACATTAAAATTCCCTTTCTATTTCTGTTGTGACTATAAGACAGCTCCGAGGCTTCTTGCTGGGCCAGCAGGTGGATTAGTGTTTCCGGATGCAGTTCCACTACCCTGCGCTGATACAGTACAATACCCTCTTGTGTAAATAAGTGAACCGTGTCAACAACAACAACAAAAAAAACTTGATTTTCTAATACTCTAAGCCCCCTTGGACAGAAATCACCTAAATGAAGGTTCATAATAAGAAGCAGAATGGTTTCAGTGGTTTAAGGAGGAAGACACCAAGACATATTTTTACTTGTTCGTATGTTACCTTTTCTCATTCCAGTCGCAGGCACATTTTTAAATGTTAAACGTTATGTCATCTTGTCTGAGATTTAATAAAATTCTGTAAAATGATAGCCTTGTGTGTGACAGTGCTGTCGTCTGCTGTCACACTGTATTCACTTTACGTCACGTGCTTTCACAATCCGGCATGATGAGCTCCTCCGACCTTCCAGCTCCATCTGATCCCAACACCGTGTAAAGAAACACTTTGCTCCTTGATCTGGGCTGCGACCTGGGTGTTCCTCGTCTCCATCCCTCCCTTTCCATCTCCCCCTCCCTCTCACTGTTCCTCCCCACCTCTGAGGGTGCCCGAACACCCCATCCCTCCTGTCGTTAGCTCGCATCCACTCACTCTCTCTCTCTCACACACACACATACACAAACACACTCGCTCACTCACACACTCATGCACTCCACGCTCCTTTTGGGCTTCATCTCCTCCCGTGCTGGGGCCACCACTGAAGGGGGGATATCACGAGTGCCTGGTGCCTTCCCAGACTCGCACAGGGACCTTCTTGAGACACCTGTGTGTGTCAATGTGAAAGAAAAAAAAATAACCCCGCCTAAGGTGCACAAGTGGACCTTCACCTGCGACCACCTCCACGGAATCTAGAGCTTCTTCGGTCTCACGTTTCACCCACCAACATGTACAAAGCGCGAATGGAGCCGCATGGCGCACGTCTGCTCACTGGGAATGTGTTTCTTGACTTTTTTTGATAGCAGCTCTTTTGTTCCCTGGTCGTCAGCTCGCTTCCTCTCTTTTTCCGCCCTGTGGACCGCAGAAGGAGGAAAGTGCACGATGGCCAACGGGAGACTGCTGCTCGGGTACTTCTTGGTCAAAGTTCTGGCGTCGAGCTGCATGGCGGGGGGCGAACCAGGGCAGCAGCTCGACGGCTTCCTCCTGGTTTCCGGCTCCAACGGCTCCAGGGACACTGAAGGCAGTCTTTCCCAGACTCCGCACACGGAGGACAAGTGCCGGGGGTATTACGACGTGATGGGCCAGTGGGACCCGCCATTCGTGTGCAAAACGGGCAATTACCTGTACTGTTGCGGCACGTGCGGCTTCCGCTTCTGCTGCGCGTTCGAGAGCTCCCGCCTGGACCAGAGCACCTGTAAGAACTACGACACCCCCATATGGATGATGACAGGCCAGACCCCGTACAAAAAGAACGACCCCAGACACGATCCCACCAAAGATAAGACCAACTTGATCGTGTACATCATCTGCGGAGTGGTGGCGATCATGGCGCTCGTTGGGATTTTCACCAAACTTGGTCTGGAAAAGGCGCACCGACCCCAACGGGAGAACATGTCCAGGTGGGTTCGGGCTCCTGCTTCTGGGCTCCTCTCTCCTCGCGCTGTGTGTGTGGTCCCCGGGGGGCATCTGCAGGACACCTCGCACTCTTGTGTTCCCGTTAAAACGGTCAATTTGCTTTGTAGGTCATCTGTGAACACACTTACCAAAGGGGCTCCTGTGCGCTCACCTGGAGAGCTAACGTTTCCTGGACAGATTTTTGTGCCCTAAATTACGAACAGTCGAGCAGCTAGCAACCGGATGCTTACATCTCCATTTAAATATATTGTTATAATAATAAGCGTGACGGTAACGTGTCCCCCACATATCCAAACGAGCTTCTGGAACTCCACTGAATTCTACTGGTAATAAACGTGGTCACTAAATGCCCGAGCTGTTGCAAATCTGCTTATAATTGTACTTTTACGTACACATTTTACGCATACTAGGTAACTAAACATCAAGCACATTGTCTATACATATAAATATGCGCCACGACAAATAAATATAACCAGCATCCAGTTCAGAGACTTCATTGTGAAGGAAGGAAACAATATCGCGAAACTTTTAAAACCGTATTAGTACTGGTTAACTTACCTTCAATTCATTTATGATACAGTGTAAACGCTGCATTGCAAGCAAATAAGGTGCGCAACTTTGTGCAAAATGGGATCTTCGGATATGAACCTTCAGCTGACGTTTTTGGTGTTTATGAACACTTGTCTGTCAGCTTGTTGGAATTTCCGCGCATAATACACTGCTTTCAGGTTAAGACTAATCGTTTTGTCGCAAATTGTGCCGACGTGCTCCGCAAAACATGCAGTTTGTTGTTTTCCGAGGTTCTCGACACCATTCAGAAAGGATTCGTTGAAGCGCATCGTTTTTCCTTGCTTTAAAATATTTATACCAACCTTTGATTGACATGTTTGCCCATTTGAAACCCCCCAGACTGTGATTCATTTCTCACCAGGATCTGGTACAAAAGTGAGGAGCCAACAAAAGCAATGCGTGAATCCAGTGTGTGAAATGAATGGACACTTGGGGATGCTCCTCAGATCTTGGCGATGGTGGACAACTGGGCACGTGTTCTATTTAAATTTGAACAAGACGAGGTGAAATCCTTCAGGGTGAGGACACACGGCCACGCCACGCTCCTGTCATGGCATCACTTAAACAGTAACACGGTTACTCCGGAGTGCGAGATGTTGTTTTCCTGCAGTGACCCTGAAACCTCATGCACACACATACACGGATCACCCGAGTCTTTTAAGGACAGTTTAAAATACAATAGGTCTTGAACTGAACTATAATCCCATCACTTAAGCATAATTTGAATCAATAGTTTACTCTGGAATCACACAACTGGATTTACAGGAATTATATCAATAAAATCAGTGTCTTTTGTTATCAAATGCATATTTTATGTAGACATATGCTTCCCTTCAGTGGTGTGGAAACAAAACTTTCACTTAAATACAATAAAAAGAGCTAAACTGGTTCAACACTACTACGTTGTCTACTCTGACACACTGGACATAATAGATTACTGTAAAGTTTAGTATTTGTTCTTATGATCACTGGTGAAATTTGTCACAGCAACCTTGTTGTAACTAAAACTCATTGGGTCGTAACTGGATTTTAATGGAACTTAAATATATTGTTTCAGATTTTATATATGCATTTACAGCTTTCCTTAATTACTTTGATAATCACATCAGTCACTTCAGAATTTATGTTCTGTACCAGTATTTATTAAATAAAGGTCCACTGTACCTTCAATTACTGGATGGAGAAAAGTAACGAAAGACACAATGTTGCTGATAGTATTATTTATATGTGGGAGAAATGCCTCACAATGTCATTTTTGTTATTACTCTTAGGCTTTGTTTAATCTACTCAGTTTTTGAGCAGAAGTTTGATCCTTGTGCAGACTGTTCTCAACTTATGATGTACTCAACATATGACGGACTTACATTTACTGCTGTCATAAAATAAATAAATAAACAAATGAATAAATAATAAGAATAAAATCAAATGGATGAAAATTGTTCAAAAATGAATTTTTAATGATTTCCAGGAATTCTGGGAACCGAATGAGCATCTTATACCTAATTAAAACATGTATACATGAACATCTTCTAATATACAATGTACAAGGTACGTGCACAGCATGCATGGGTGACATCTTAGTATAACAACTGCATAATGTGCTTATGCCACACGAGACTGTGTGCTGCAACAGGGTGGCAATGCTCACGCCCTTCCCATCTTCTCTTGTCTCATACAGTGTAAGTTGTTCTCACGAGCAGTAAACACCTTCCCACGATCTCCACCGTATACCCGATAACATCGCCTCCACCTCTGCACTAGTTACACCACTGACTGATGACCAGCCATCAACCAACACAGCAGGTTTACCGACAGAACAGTCTCAAGAGATCACGTTGCTTGCGCTTACTACATCTCACTGTAGTATGGCAGAGAATATTGAAGTATTAATGTTATGAATGTATGTACTTTTAAAAACAAGCTTTGGTGAATAATAAAGTATTGATTCATTTAATAATGGTATAGATAATATACTATGCTGTGGCCAAAAATTTAAACGTAATAGGTCTCTGCATTTACATATAATCACTCTGGCACTAGTGTGATCCAACTTTCAGTCAATTTGACCCACAATCTGTCTGTTTTTCCCTAAACTGATCGTAACTTGAGGACAGTCTGTACATTTATAAATCCATTTTGGTTTGCAACATCCTTTAAACATGCTATACTAGGAAAATGTTATCCGTGCATGCATCTAAGCTTAACTCTTCAGAGTTATTCTGAAGAAAAAAAATCAGTTGCTGTGCATAATCAAATTCTGAAAATACTCCACCATAAACATCTTAAATGCAAGAACTATTAAAGGCAAGCATGCTGTGTGCATCACTCAAGCTAAATTCGGCAGTACTCACATTTACTTTTCAAAGATGATACATAGCACATTTGAATTTGTCCCGAAGTAACCACACAAGGCTTCTTCTGCAGGGCCCTTGCTAGTGTGATGAACCAACAAGTCCCTTGTCCAGGGGAACATGAAGACACCTTGGGAATGCATCACTACGAAAACATTCAAGCAAGAACAACTGTGAACCACCTTCGTAAGTGAATGTGCTCCATGCTAAACAAGTGCTAATTTAAGTGTTCGAGTTATATTGCCTTGAGTTATCCAGTGTTAGGAAATGGTGCGCAAATAGCACTTTTTTAGAAAGCTGCTGTTAAAATTAAAGTTAAGGTAGGAAAGGGTGGACCTATATATTTGCATAAAATGTATAAGAAATGGTAGAACATTACAGTGGACATATATTATTCTCACTATCTATGCAGCATCTATATATCACAGGCAAACGTAATGCATTCAACAGAATAAACAAAGAAACAATAGGGAAAATCATTGTTTTATAGAAAAAGCCGAAAGCATTCTGATCAATAATTCAACCATGGAAACATGTATCTTGTAAGAAAGTACACCAGGTACATTGACACAAACTTCAGCTACACTTATGCTGCATTGTTAGAACTTGTGTAATTTTTGTAAAGACTCTGCAGTTCCTGTTTTACGGACCTTTTGGAACCTGTGTCATATGAGAATGGGAAAAGTACTAGAGGGGGTGCTGTTTTTCTGAGAACCATCCCTTACCCTGGCCTAGTAAGTGGGATGGTTAATCTATGGCAAAATTGAATTTGGGCTGTATGAAGGAAACAGCTCATTTTGCAAGTTCTGCCTTCCTCTGCATTGTAATGATTTAAAGAATATGAAAAGAATAGCAAACTATTGTGGTTTAGGAGTACAATCCAAGTTAACATGTTGCCTGTGTTGCTCCATGTCACAGTTGTGTCTGAATTAATTTTACTTTTCTTCACCAGACACTAAGCTTTTTAATGCAGACATGAGTGAGATAAATTCTATAAATTAACTTCAAAATTTTTCACGGTTATTAGTGGATGTACTATTAGGAAAAATCATTACAGATATAGAGAACCAATTATTTTCACTGAAAGATAAGTCAAAGCCTCGCTGCCAGTCCATCTTCTTTGCATTGCTGTAAAATTTTACAGTTAAAAGCAGCAGTAATGAATTTACCCAAACCCAGTTAACCGAAATGATTATGTTGGTTGAGTTGTCGATGCAAAACAAGGAGTCCATCCTAAAGTTTCTGCCTGTAATCAATCTACACTTAAGCTGACCTGAACAATGCTATGTACATACAGCACAAGTCAGAGATGGTTTTCTGAGCTCTACCTCACTAAAGAACTAAAACAGTGCAATAAACTGATGTGCTGCTGTATTTGAGATATTTCTGCCATCACTTGTCACTCTGAAGTTGAAAACTACCGTGGTAATTGACATTATATTATTGGTGACATCTCAGTGTATACAGTCAGTTGCTATGGGTTACCATCACATGGAAATAGTTATGCATGAACACTGCTGCTCACCAAATACATATGCACGACTTGTTACCTGCAAAAACTGTTATTTGGAGTCATGTTGGGTGTATACACTTTAAAGAATGTCTGTTGCATGCAAGCACCTTGAATAACTGCTAAACTTTGGCTGCTGTGTTTTTTCCTGCTGTGGATATAGTACATTTGTACTGATATTTTGTTAGCCCTATATCTATTTTATGAAACAGCTTACAGTAACTTTACGTGTATCCTGTCTAGTTTGCAATTTTTATAATTTTTGATAATCCATTGTTACATATAGGTTTAGAAAACTCATTAAAGAATGTAATCAAGTAAAATTTGGAGGACTGGCAGGGTAAATATTTGTTTATTCGTTTATTTAGATAATCGGTGGATAGCTGACCCTTATGTTTTTTTAATCATTGCTTAGTTAACTTGCTATTATTTTCATTTCTTGAGTAAGAACGATTGTACGACTTTTTATGCTGTCTCCCACTGATATGACAGTTGAAACATTGTGTGCGTGTAGGCAGCTGGTGTTGCTATTGCTTGCCTTTTGAACATGACGGAATGATGCATCTAACATTGGCGTCCACCGCTTCCTCTTCACAGTGTTCACGGCTGTCTTTCCCAGCCAAGCACTCAGCTTTTGTGTTTAGTTTCGGATACTTTATCAAAACAGCCTCTGACAGAAAGAAAACTGTTTCTAATGCGAAGGCTCTAAATGAAAAAAAACGGTGGATGTTCACAAAAGCAAAGTGCGTAAAGCAGTCGTGCAGTGTTCAGGGACTTGTTGTGTGTTGTTTGCTTGGATGACAGTTCCCACACACTTCTTGAACCGGGGAAATTGAAAGACAGAGATTACTTCAGTCTACATGCTGTATGTTAGTGTGAGAACACCTTTCAGTTGGGGGCAGCACAGTGGCTGAGTGAATAGTGCTGTAGCCTCAGTGTCCTGGGATTTTTGGGTGTGGATTTGAACTCAGCTCATTCTGTCTGGAGTTTTTGTGTTTTCTTTGTGTTTGTGTGGGCTTTTTTTCAGGTGCTCTGGTTTCCTCAAATAGTCCAAGGATGTTATCCAGGTTAAATGGTCATTGTAAATTGTGCAGGTTTGCGTGAATGTGTGCATGTGTGCCTAGACTGCGTTGGACCAGCATCTCATCCATGGTGTAGTTTCCTAGCCTGGAGCCCTGCGATTCTAGGATAAGCTCTAAATCGCCATGACCCAAACCAGGCCAAGCGGTTAAGGATTATAGATCAGTGAATGTATGGATGTTTCAGTTGGGTTGTGGTTTATAAACTCAGAAAACCAAAATCTTAAAAGCAAATGTCAACTGGTTTTAAAAAACTGGAATTTAAACATTTCTGGGTAACAGTGGCATTTTGCTGGTAGAGGTGTTTAAAAAGGAAACAGCCCAGAAGTAATTTACTTATTCCCCTTAAAGGCTCAGTTGGACGTTCCTTCTTGTCAACAGGCCACAGTTTGAATACCATTAATAAACATTCATCATTATGGTTTATTTAAACACAAATGCAATTAGTTATAGTGTTAACGTAGTATTTGATAATTGCTGCTTCATTTGGCCTGAAAAGTGATGCTGTATTCATTTTTATTTGGAAATTGACTGAATCACTACAAGTCTGAGAAAAATAAAAGTCAATATTTTCAGCATCAGAGAGTTTGTAGGAATTCGGTGTGTTAACCATGCGTTGCATCAAATATCTTGGTTGTCTTCCTTGGTGACATCCCTGGACTTTTCATATGCTAAATGGCACTAAAAAATGGGAAACATATAAGTCTGATTGTATACAAGAATATAGAAATTTTAATTGTCCTGAGTTTTGGTCACAAAAATGAAATTTTCCAGCAATGTTGCACAGAAGCAATCTTCAGGTTATGTGTATAGATGAGACTTGAGTTGTCTGTGCTTTCAGTATCTATGACAAAACTGCCATAATGCAGATTTGCTGAGTTTTTGCAACAAGTGATTTTGATGTCACCAGGTTTTAGAGGGTAGTCACCAGTACTAACTATAAGCTGCTTGCTTTATTATAAAAGTGGCGGTCTATATATAACGTCTTTAGCAATATACAGTAAGATGAACAGCAAATGTGCATTAGTGGGATTTCTATACACTGTTTTATAAATCTCATAAAGCGCATACATTCTCACTGATAAAAAAAATTATTTGACAAAAAATCTGGTATACTGAAGTGACTGCATGTATGACTTTGTAAATTAGATTTAACACACAACTAAATGTAAAATCAGTATTTTGAGGTATACGCCTAACTGCAGACTTTATTTATCACCAAAACACTTGGACTTTTAACAAACCTTTATAAAACTGTAAATGGCCTTTTCAAATAACATTAATCTGAATGGACTTTGATAAATGTTGTGAAGGTATTGTGAAATAAAGTACATTCAGTTTTACTGAGTGTTACTGTGCTGATTTATGACTGACAGAAAATATAAAAACAGCTGATTAAGTTGCATTAGGGCTCTTTGCCATTTTTAGCGCTTGGCTCTGGATGATGTTTTTTAGAGTAAATATATAGCAAATATTCATGCATGCATTAGAAAATAACACTCAGAAATAGCTCTGTCTTTGATCATAGTCTATTTAAAAAGATTTCATGAGACCAATTGAAGTGTACTTTGTGAGAGAAACTGTAATGAACTGCCAGTGTAATACTCAATAATTTACTTCTCCCTCTAAGCAGCGGTCATTTGAGGAAGGTGCTGACAATGTATGTAATCTTTTGTTAAAAGTAATTGCGTGCAATAATTTCTCTCTGTCAACAACATTCCAATTACTACTTTAGAATAAATTTTCCACACATTTATTGAGTCAGCTTTCTACTGTCCGCATTTTTTTCTTCAAAGAGCCTTTGACAAAGGATCATTTTTTTAAGGAAGGTCTTCCCAATCTGCTGCGGTTCATTTTTAAATAATTGCGTAACCCCTGTGACATTTTGCACGAATGAACACATTCTTCTATGTTTTAATTGTATGCTAATTGATCGATGGCATGCCCTTGTTAGCGTGAGTAAAAATATCTGCATTGTTATATGTACACGGGAAACAATTAAGACGGGGGCATGCAGAAAATCACCATGAGTTTAAACAGATTCCAGCCGACTGGTCCTGCTGTTTTCCAGTCATTGTGTTTGCCTTGCAAATTTGATGTTGGGGCTTCAGGCTTTTTGTCTTATTCTGTGCTGTGCTTATCAGACAGGTACAGCAGTTGTGTAATTTGTAAATGGAAACAGACGGTTCCAAGGGTGGCGATCAAATATAGGTCCTGGCCACAGGTTTTACCCTGTTTCCATAGTAAGGGGAGGACACCATGCAAGATCCCACTAAAAAGACAGGATTGACTGCATGGAGCTATTGCTTTGTTCACATATTGTTATTCAACAACAGACACTAATAAATTAAATTAAATGAATTATTATTTATAACAATAAATTATAATAAATAATACATTTATTTATAACATTCTTGTTACGCCTAAGCATACAGTACCTTTTTAAATGATAGACAGCCTTGACCGAAGAGTGTGTTGTTTATCAAGTGCCCCAGTATGGCAGCATTAAAGCACGATTATTGTGCTAATGAAATTGATTCAGTCTGAGTTTGTGTGCTGTAATGTATTCTTTTTCATAGTCACAGTCACATTGCTTTTTTCCTTGCATAGCTTCATTTACAGTCTGCACACAAAGAGTTTGGTTGGCATAGACAAAAGCAGCTGCTTTTGCTTAAACAATGAAGACACAGGAGAACTGACTACATTAATTGATTCTGTTTATACTATTTGTGTAGCTTGCTAGGTAAATGTTTAGAGAATTGGTTTTCACATTTCAATGAGTTAGTGAGCAAACAAATGAGTCCAGCACACCTGGTTGCTTTGGACCAGCATTGGGGAAATGTGGTCCCTTGCTGGCTGTCCAAAATGGAACAGCAGGGATTTGAACAGTAGGAAGCACTTAGCAAGGGCCCAAGTGGGCAGTTTATACTGGGCAGTCTTCCAGGTATGGCAACCCACTTAGAACCCACTTGTACCCCACATGTACACATCAGACTGAACTCACATAACTGTCCAGCATCAACCTGCCTCATTGTGAGCTCCCAGATTTTGTTGCAATGGGCAGTATTAGCAGATTTTGTATCATTAATACATTTTTTATTTATTTGGGATCCAAGCCTTTTGGTAACTAAGATATTTCGGACTATATGCATTTAAATTTTGGAAAGCTCAAAATTCTTTCATTAAAGTTTCCTTCAAACAAATTGCAGTTTGATATTATTTACCTTTTAGTTTTCATATTTTTATCACTTCACACCGATAGATAGACAGATAGACAGATAGATGGATAGTCTAACCGATAACTGTAGTATCTGCTCATTTGACAGAAAATTAAACTAGAAGAAATGATAAATTATTGTCAGTACACTATCCCAAGCTAAAATGTATGTATGACAATTGCATGAAGAATAAGGCCAACATACCAAGATGGATTAAATATTTATTTTTTAATTCTGAAGACGATGGTTCAAGCCAGCATTTAAATGTTTAAAAAGGAATATATCTTCATTATTACAGGACATTGCAAAGTCCATCATACATATTCTACAGGTTTAAAATTCACCAGCAGAACAGGGGGAATTAGAGATCAAAAATGTTATGCTCAGAAAGCGCTCTGCTGTTGTAGCCAAGAATTTCTTGTCTTGCAACAAAACGTTCCATCTGCATGAATGAAAGTAAAGAACTGTAACCTGATGCAATTTTTGTTATATCAACACACCTGATAAGCTTACAAATGAGTTAAGAATTTGCCTGGATTTTCTGAGAGCACGACAGGCTAAGCTGATTAGAAATCAAATGTTTATTTCTCTCATGCTCTATTTTCTATTTGAATAACCATTTCTTTTTCACACATACAGTAATTGGTTTGATTATACAACATGTTAAGATTAATTAAATGAATATGAAGGAAAACACTGCTAAGTGTAAAGCTAGGAAGATGAATTGTTGCAATGATGTAAGTCAAAATTTGAGCTCAGCATATTTTATTGCTGAAGCTGTGCACGTGAACAATATCGGCTTAAAAACAATAATGGTGTCCAAAAGGGAAAAGAGCAGAATTTATCATAGTGTGTGGATTTTATGCTGTTGTTTTCACTCAGTTGAAATGTTAATTCAATTCACATCAGCGTGCCTAAGGGGTAGAAGGTGAATTCCAGTGATAAGCTGCAAACTGTTTTGCAAGGAAAGCTCTTCATTCCCTCAGAGCACTGGATGAGCTTTGTCTGTTTCTGCTGTCCCTCTTGGTTGCCCAGTTGTTGTCTTCTGTTGGGGGCTTTGTGACTGTACCTTTGACAGCCACTGTAATCACTGGCCTGTAGGCTTGGCATTGTTTTAATTGAGATATTTGTTTTGAATTTGTATGCTTGTCTTGAAACCCTAGAATAAAGCATTAACAAGATAAGCTACTGTGATAAGTGACATATCAAGCGGCCTTCTGAGATAGCGACCAGGCAACACCTGTGCCTCATAGCTCTTAAGGTATTTCATCACGTGGAGATTTAAACGTATGTTGTGATGTGCCGAGTGTGCATCTTCTGTCCATCTTCTGTCTGTCTTCTGTTTGCGACTAGAATGTGTATAAAATAAGGAAATAGTGAACTGCTTCCTTACCCAGTTTGGCCGTTCCTTCTCATCAACAGGCCACAGTTTCAATACCGTTAATAAACAATCATCATTATGGTTTATTTAAACACAAATGCAATTAGTTATAGTGTTAACGTAGTATTTGATAATTGCTGCTTCATTTGGCCTGAAAAGTGATGCTGTATTCATTTTTATTTGGAAATTGACTGAATCGCTACAAGTCTGAGAAAAATAAAAGTCAGTATTTTCAGCATCAGAGAGTTTGTAGGAATTCGGTGTGTTAACTATGTGTTGCATCAAATATCTTGGTTGTGTTCCTCAGTGACATCCCTGCACTTTTCATATGCTAAATTCCACAAAAAATGGGAAACATATAAGTCTGATTGTATACAAGAATGTAAAAATCTTAATTGTTCTGAGTTTTGGTCTCAAAAATGAAATTTTCCAGCAATGTTGCACAGAAGCAATCTTCAGGTTATATGTATAGATGAGACTTGAGTTGAAGTGATGCGGGTGGTTGCTATGATTCAAATTTGACTCGAGGGCACCTGTCCTATCAGTTAAAGTAAATGCTTGCTTTTCAGTTGATTTCAAATTACAGTCATGAGAATTACAGCAATGACAGGAAAACTGCTCTTGTTCTTTGTCACGTTTAGTTCTTCATCACTAACAATGCAGCTAATTAGTTTATGCAAAATACAAAATTCAGCAATAAAGGTGTTGAGTGTTGACTGTAAAAATATCAAGAATAGTTTTGACCTATTCAATGTACACTGTGTGTATGATAGAAACCTTGTTCCATGGGTTTCTTTAAATGATCTTGATTTCTTACCAGATATTTTATTAAATGAATGATATATTTTGAGTACTCCAACTAAATAACAGCATCACATCAAGTATTATAAAATAGGTGTAGTAAACTTGATAAATGTGTTCAAAATAAGAAATTAAAATACACAGTTAGATTCTGCATAGAATGTTAAAACCAGTAAATATACTATCCAGTATCACATAAATAACTGAATCGTTCATTGTAAACCAGGTTCTCATACTCACTGGTTTGGTTTCAAAATAGTTTGATAAAGCAGCATTATGGATATTTTGTTGCAGGAATTTGTTTTTGTTTTAGGTAAAATTTTAATTTTTCAAACAGCAAGAAGTTAAACACTTCAGACATGCACATATTTGTAGAAGGAACTTCCGCTGTGCAACAGAGCTTCAAAATACATTTCTTTGCTAAGTCCGTCAGAGTGAACAGTCCATGTTTCATGACTTCATCAAAAAGAGAGTTTTATGTTGTGGTTTAAGCAGCAAAATTGAAGGTGACAAATCAAACTTTACACTGAAGGTCTTTTGAATGGTTGAGTGAGCTTCCTTCCAATAAGTTTGTATTTTGTCACAGTCCCAGAATAGGTGTATCAAAGTGCCAGGAGCCATCAATCTGAGATGTCTCTGGAAACATACTATGGAGATGCAGTGCAGAAAAGTACATTCTGTGGTTGAGCTTGAAGTTTTGCTCTTGGATGCCTAGGGAAGTGCAGGCTGGGAAAACTTTGGTACATTGGGTGACCATTCATGATCTCTGAAAGACATGTCAAGGTTGTCTTCCGATGTCTCCTTGTAGGAATTTTTGGCAGTGTTGTTAACATAGTGTAGAAATCAAGCATCTGGAGTTTTTCTTTTTCTCTATTTCAGTTAGTTCTGTTGGAAGTCTTTTCTCTTTATCGGATGCTGTAATAAAATGATGACGTGAAAGATGTTTAAAGGAGTCTGTAATGGGTATACTTCTTAGAACATGATTTTGTTCTAGGCTGGAAAATGCAGATTGAAATGCAGACATATTTTTTGTAATAGAAAAAACATCACCGGAGCACCTGCTGAGATCAGAGATATTTGTGTCTGTGACAAATAGTAAAAGGATATCAGAAAATTCAGAATAACTACTGTGGAAAATGGTTGAGCTTCCATCAGTTAAGGGTGTACAAATGGTTTTTGCATTTCACAGCTCCCGCAGGATGGAAGAGAGACAGAGTCAACACTGTTTACTAACTGTTGTACTTGCAGGAATCTAAGGCAACATAAGGCATGACTACTGCCTTGTCAGAAATTGCACAAATTCTCAGGCCCCAGAACACTGAATTCAGCAGCTGAAACCAGGAAAACAACCAACAGAAAGAGCAGTCAGAATGTTAACAGCATTGTGCAAAAAGAATTACACGCGCATATTCAGTTGTTTTATGACGAAAGGTAAAACCTGCTTAGTATTTAACAGAAAACCACAAAAAAAGGCAGAAAAAATAAACAGAAGAGTGTTACCTAACCTTGTTATCGTTTGTTTTCCATTATCTCTTACACATTTGAATTTTTCAGTGTTGTGTCTTGGCAGGACTATTTTTCAAATCAATTAAAAGGTTCTTTTTGTCCACAAAATTTAGGAACCTAAATTTAGAATTTAGCTCCTTTATCTGTGTCTGTTTCCATGCATGGTATGGGTTGTCTTTCTGATTTTCGGGAAGTTGTATATAAGTGTTAAAATCTATTAAATTATTATTAAAGTATTTACAGCAAATCAAAGGCGAGGACTTTTGTGCCATTTCAGATTAATCAGGTGAAATTAAATGCTGGTCACTTTTATTAGCTCTAGAGACAAACATGGCATTTTAATAGCTAAATCACAGGTACTCAGTATAATGTTTTATTTCATAGCATTTGAAATTGAATTGTCAAGAAAATGAATTGTCTCTTTTTCAAGAAGTTCCTATCGTTCCTTGCATTGTGGTACTTTACAGG
This sequence comes from Arapaima gigas, assembly GCA_900497675.1. Lineage (NCBI taxonomy): Eukaryota > Metazoa > Chordata > Actinopteri > Osteoglossiformes > Osteoglossidae > Arapaima > Arapaima gigas. The sequence continues at coordinate 191,268 of UFQX01000069.1, forward strand.
TAGTTTGCTTACTACAAGCTGACTTTACAATGCTAATTTTTCTGGAGGGACTCATATGGGAAGGGGAACTAAAAGCTGGGCTTTATTCCAGACCCAGAACAAAGAACAGGAATAGGATGCCTAATAGCTCCTTTTGCCAAGATGCCAAAAATATGCAGAGAAAACACCAAACCAGGGACTATTATGGAAGCCAGGTTGGCCATATTTAAGTTTATTTCCAGGAAATGGGTCTGAACTTCAGCAAAGAGTTGATTTTTTTTCAGTCCTGAACCATATTTACAATACAGATATACGCCATTTCAAAATATTGGTCAAAGTGCCCAAAAGGGTCCATATTGAAAGAATGTCAAAGACATTATTAGAGTTCAGTTTTTGGAAGCAAACCACAATTATGTTTTGTTGTTTTGTATTCTCTTGCATAGCAGAATGTCAATGATGCAATCCAGCTTGTCGAAAAAATACAGCTTTACACAGTATCGCAGTGTTGCATGTTGAGGCAAAACACTGCAATACAGCTGGTGTGCAATATACAGTAGATACAGTTGTAACTTGTAATCTGACACTGACTTGATGTGAAATGTGGTTAAATTGTAATTGCTGAAGTGTTTCTCCTTCAGTGACATGTTGGAGTTCAGATCTGTATCATCTCAGAGGGCCCCTAAGGGTTCAAGTATCTACACTGTACATTAGAAAGAGGCCAATTTATCCCATGCCCAGTGGACTCAAACCAATGAAGTCCCCACAGGTTTAGGGATCAGATAGTGCCTTTCAAGTAACTTTTCACATGAATACATTTTTAATTCAGAGAGATGAAAATTCCCATCTCAAAGCGTAGGCTTCAAACAGCAAAGTGCAAAACCAGAAAGAACCAGAGAATGTATGCATGAGAGCGAAATTTTATGTGAAGGAAGACATAAGTTGATGGGTGAAATAATGTCAACACTGGAAATGCTCCTACTTGCACTGCTGAAAAAATATGAATATAAAATATTTCCAAGTTGGAGTGGAGGATGCAATGGCCAGTACTATAACCAAAGAATTACAGTGAACTGTATTCTGTGTTTGTACATGAATGCTAAAAAAATGAACAAGGCAATCACATAGTCAACATCAATAATTTCATTCCATGTCCACTGGAATTGTGTCACCTGTTAGTGTGGTTACGCTGTGTAGCAGCACCACAAGAGGAACCGGAAGTCAGTGAACGGGCATTGGATTAAACAAGGTGCGCTCTGATTTGAGAAGCTTGGAAGAGAAAGGAACGCTTGCCATTTGTCCTGCAAAGACACTGTGCCAAAACAGCTGGGAAACTGGCTGTGTCACAGGGCAGGGGAAAAGCACATCCCATTACTGGGGCGTTCCAGTCGTAACCCATTAAAGCCGTTTGGGCGGGAGTGCAGGGTACCGCTGGAGAGCCTCGACCCACTGCATCGAGAGCTATTGTTCTAAATTAACTTGTGTGCTGCGTTTCTGGCCGGCCTGAAACACTGCCACTGTGCTGAAGGGCTCAGGTGCTTTCAGACTTACTTTCACTGACCAGCATGCCGCGCCAGCTTTCCCACAGGGGACACTTTCAAACACATTCTCTTACACCCAGCTCCACTCACTAATGCAGCCATAAGCTCAGGCTTGGTTATAATTGAACTCATACCAGCAGGAAAAGAGGTAGATCCTAATTATAAATATGTGTACTTCCATCATCCTCTAAGCCTGTACATCATTAGCTCTGTCTGACCACGTCGCTAGAGTAAAGGCCAAATTAGTCAAGCCCCCAACACGTCAGTGACCTTATGTGCATCTACACCACAGCCTCATTTTAGATCTTATTATTCAACCAGGACAAAAAAAATGTGTTTTCTAGCTCTTTCTTGCTCTTTATCTGGTTGGAAACCTCCAGAGAAAAGATTAATGGGTAAAGATGTAAAGGCCAGAGAATCTTGCATTGAAATTGACTTTGAAATGTCAAAAAAGCTGCTCATCTATTTTTCTGCGGCCATGTGATTCATTGAATGTCTCAAGAAGTAATTTCTCGGATGTGCAGAAAAAAGCTTTTCAGGCATTTATGCTTGGTGCCACTCACAGAGCAGGAAAATGCGCATATGAACTCGACAGCTAATCCAAGTGGCAGGCTCCACTGCAGGGATAGATGTCCTCAAAAAAGTGTTTCATCAGTTGGAGCGAAGGTGTGTTTGTGCAACTTTTGCCATTATCAGTTCCCTGCAGCTTTCCTCTTTCAGACCACATCGCTGTTTAATTGGGAATGCGCTCATGTGTTTGGACCGCGACAGCAGTGTTTCTATCAAAAGACTGTTTGCCTACCTTTGGAAAAGTTACACATGCTTGTTTATCGTTGTTATCAACTTGTGTTGTGTGCACAGACCAGTTCTGCTGCATTTTGAATACAAACTTGGAATTAATTTTTAGGAAACTGTTTTTGTACTGCATCCCGTGTTCAAAAGTTACTTTTGACTATTTGGAGACTGACCCTTTGCTTTGGCACATTTTCTAAAAGCTTTGAGTTGAGGACCTACTAAAGGTTTTATGACCTCCATAATCTCTATAAATCTATTCTTTTAGGACCACTGTCTGAAAATGGTATAGACACATCCTTTTTACCAACCAAATATCTTTTTTGGATCTGCACTCAGATTGGGGGTCACTCTATAAATAGTAAATATTAAGCCAATGTTCCAGATACAGGTTAAGCTGACTTCTAAACTGAAAAAAGTATTTTCAAGACTTCCTGTTGACGGTGACATTTATTTCAAGACAAAAAAACAGTTTATGAAGCAATAATGCTGTCATGCATTTGCTGAAAATAAGTACAAGAGATCCCTAATGTTGTAATAACGTTTCCTAACCTAATGAATGCATCTAAGCAACAAATGCTTATTAGATGGATGATATTCATTTCAGATAAAATTTCAAACACACCATTAGCAACAACCACATTCTTCTTACGCAGCCAAATTGTTAAGTGCTACAGTAACTCAATACAATAACATTTAATATAGCAACTTATTAAATTTGAACTGATGGTTCAATAAAAGAAAGTAATCCACATTAAATTAGTTCTGCCAACTTTCTTGACGTTCTTTGTACATGGAAAGCTGACATTGGATATCTGTTCATTACCTTCTGTAGCTCTCTACTTTTAGGGCTGACAAGCAACAGAGACTGTAAATTCCTTCAGGCTCAGTTAGACCATGAAATTGGCAATATTTTACCAATACATACATTTTTCTTTTTGCTTCTAGTTTTTTTATACATTACATTTGGTGCCTTTTGAACTTGCGCATCTTGATTTCTCTTTCCATATCTGTGAAAGGGGTTATTTTTGACTAATAAGCCAGAGCAGTTAACACATGATGTGTGAAACACAGCTTCAGTTTTTTAGAAATTTATGATGTGTTAAAATTTATTTTGTTTTCCACTGAGCTGAAATTGCAATATTCTTATATCGCCTTACTAAATCAATACCCTGAATAGGACGGTGCCTATATAATTTTACAAGATGCAATGTAAAAAATGTTTGTGTAGAGAACTTAATATCAAAGCAAAAAACCTTAATTCTTTATACAAGATTATTTTTTAATTTGCATTATCAAATGCTCAATCTGGGTCTGAAAACACTGCAATGTAAAATAATTTTCCCTCAGAAATACAGAGACATGTGCAGTATGTTTATTGCTTATACAATTTGCTCTGTTTCCATAGAGACACTACATAATTGCACTGATAAACACCTATTCACCTGAAACAGATAAAGGAAAAAAAAGTCATCTTTTGGCGATAGGCCCTGTTTTACAATGCTGCATTTTTCACTAGGATTGTTCAGAAAGCCTTCACCTAAACATCTATTATGTTTGCCATTATCTCTGCCTCATTGTTGTCAGAGACATTCAGTTCTGATAACAGTTTATTTACATGTCATTTCATTATTTTGCCATTAGTTTTAAAGAGCAACAATTTAACTGGTTTTTTTATTATTTTGTTGTTGCAAGAAATAAAATTTCCAGGCAGTATTCTGAGGGAAACCTGTTTTTCTTCAAACACGTAGATGGTCTTGAGCAGCCCGTTTTACACTCTTATTACTGACGGGCTTTTAGAAGTGTTGATAACAGATCAGAGACAGGTTGCGTGTAAAACCCATGTCACCTGATGCTGACTGTGGCTGCAGGACAAGTGTGCGGATGTAAAATAAGGCTTTCACTGGTGCTTTTGTGCGAACATATGGACAAGCAGCCTACTGTGACAGGAACAAGTACAAAATATTGATGCTGGTGTTGAATTGTAAGTGGCTGCTTTAAAGTCTTTCTCTTCTTCATTGAAAATATGTGCAGGCTAAAAATGGTGAGGACTGGAATTCAAAGTCTCACTTTCTGAGTGATGTGGGATCAAAGCACAGGGAATGTAATTCCCAGTTCAGTGTCTCTTAGTGCTCGCACAGCTGAGGGCTCTTATTTATTTATTCATTTTTTTGTTTGAAACATGCAGCCATGTATGAACAAAACTAGCGGCCTCACGGTACATCATGCATTTCTGCATTTGTGTATAGCACTTATATTTTGTCCTCGCATTCTTCATCCATATTTTACACTATTGTTTCTGTAGTTGCTTTGCATAAAGAGTTTTATTAGAAGAAACTCAGCTGATAAACAATAGTCTTTACTATAGTAAAACAGATCTTGGCAGGTCAGTTCTGTCCAGCTTATGCAGCAGATCAGAAGGTATGAGGCATAATATTACCAATGCTACTCACAAACAAAAATAGATTTATTGAGAATAATGACAGCATGAGTATTAGCTTTTTTTAAGAATGTGGACAGGAGGTATTTGCTGACTGTCAGTTTTCATTATGGCCTCTTTGGTCCCAACACCCTGACTCCTTAGTTTTAGTAGGCCATTTCACCACCTTTCCACTTAGTACTTACCTATGTGTGGTTTTTCACAGAAGAGCTGGAAATCCATTACCGCTGTTTATTAGGCCACTCGGCCAAGAAAGCCCCCTGGGATCGACCCACCTTCATAATTGCCTCTTGTATAGGAGAGCTGTTCTAAAGGCAACAGGATTCATCAGCTGTTGCCTGGGAGGCAGCTGGAGTCCTACTGGCTTGTGTCTGCATTCAGTTGGGAGAAATGAATGTTTTTTTGTCACTTGAGGAATCTATGCTTTGGTTAATGTGTTAATAAAGCATCTTAGCAGCACAGCGTGCGTCACTAATAATAGAGTCTCCAACAAACATAACATAGACGCTGAGATACAGTGCAGGCAAAGATTAAAGAAACTGCAACATATCCCTGGGAGAAGTGTGAGAACTGTAGTGTTTGAATAATACGAGAATCTATTTCTTCATTGCCGTTGCAATGTACAGTCAGTCTTTCATTCACAAATATCAGTTGCTTTAATTTTTCCACCCACCACAGTGATTCTTGATATCCATGTTACTCATCATGCATTTACCTTGTAGTGGAAAGCATTTAATTATAGTGCACACTTATCGCAGTGGATGATTAAATGACATTACCAAGAACTGGGTCGAGAAGCCATTAACGTTGATGTGAGTAAACTACTTCTTTTTAATGCCTAAAAATGCACAGATCTCACAAAACTTATGCAGATGAATATTAACGTATGCCTTTCCCCACAAAATTTAATAACGGGTTCACTCGCCTTTGATCCACAGCACTCCTTCAGGCCACAAGGCCAAAAAAGGGTCGAACTACTGTTTATAAGATCATGGTAGCCCGCATTTGTAGCAGGCAGTTGGTGGTATGGTATACTACTGTATTGCAGACAGTAGTCTTGCCCTAATGCTGCGTTCATTTCATTGACTTCTCATGAGGTAGGTTGGAGGCTCTGTGTAGGGTTCTTACAGTGCTCTGTTAACAGTGCCTCTGCAGTCTTTGCTTTGTTGCCCAGTCCTGGATTCAGAAGGGTCTCCCATGACTTAGTAGGATAGGACATCCAGAAAGATATTTTTTCAAAACGGGGCAGCGCAGGGGCTCAGCAAGTAGCACCACTACCTCGCAGCACCTCGGCTGCTTGGGGGTTGGAGCTGAGTTTGAATCCAACTTAGTTTGCGTGAAGTCCGCTTGTTCTGAATTTAGCATTGATTTTCTACCACTGTTGAAAAACATGTGCTTCTGTTTAATTGATGACTAAACTGTCCATTGTGTGTGAGATTGTGTACGTGTTTATGGGTGTGGCCACCATGCAATGGACTGGCATCTCATCTGGGGGTAGTTTCCTAGCCTCATGCCCGTTGATTCAGAGGTAGGCTCTGGACCACCACAACTCAGCTCAGAATTAAGAGGTAATGATAATGGGCAGACAGACGGATTTATCCAAAAGGAGATTCAATGTAACTAAAGCAAAAGTACCATAACCAATTTGGGGGAAACTATTTTTTTTTATTCTCCTCTCATCCTTGATGTAATTCTGGACTTGATGTCCTAGCTGAACCCCCCTTACACAGCCAACAGATCATTCATTTCCTCCCTCCTTTAAGATCTGGCACAAGGATTGCATTACACCATTCTGTGCCAGTTGCACTGTCTCTCATTTTATCAAAGTTTAAATCAATATGCTGTTCTTACTTACAAAATAATCCATAGTCAAAGTCATGATCTAGACATTCTAGCAACTTGTCCAGCTTTAAATCCCAGGTCAAGAGCAACCTATATGGTGATACAATTATTGAGCTTGCAGACTACTGCAGTGTAAGGACAATTTAATGCCATGCATTCATATTGTCCTAGGTCATACACAGGTGACAGGCCACATATTGTCCTTTTCTGACATCCAAGTGTACATTTTTTTCAAATTTTCTCCTCTACCTAAATTGAAAGATGTAAAGAGTATCAAGCACTTTCTTAACAGCCTGGCTAAGGTATAGTGTACTTTTCAGACTATAAATCTATCCATAACTAAAAGATTAAAGACCATTGTCAGGGGAAAGAAGAATGGTTTTCTTTTATTGGCTGTTACATAGTTCTTATGTCTCCTGCTGTCGCACTGCTGTAGGGCTATGCACCTAGTAGAGCGAGAAACAGAGGTTTTTAAGACACTGCTCCTGGAGGTCTTCATCTGCACCCCTGCTTTGTTCAGGTGTTAAATGTCTGCCCACAGGTGCCAATGGAAATGTCCCACATGATCATGTCTGTGAAATAGTGGGTTTGTCACAGCAAAGCATAGCAAAGCTTGCTAAATTTGTAAAGAATGTTTTCATCCATTGCCACTTCTCTACTGGCTGCTGGTTTCTCTGGCTGTAAAATGCAAAAGCATCTGGCATGATGACCTCCTTTAGTGACCCTGAGGCTCTCCGAGGGGTCTTTGTACCACCTCACACCAGCCAAGTTAAGAAGCATTTTCAGATTGTTTGTTCAGCATACCGCTGGACAGTTTTAAATGATTCTATTGACTAGGTGCCCATAATTTTTCAAATATTTCCTGCATTAGCTTTGTCTTTTTTATTTTTCAAGAAAAATATAACAAAGTATACAATAAACATATTTTTAGTTTCAGAAAATGATGTTGGATCAAAATAATACAGATATGCATGTTCAGAATCCCAAGGATGAATTTAGCAAAACTCTGTAATGTCAAAAAAAGTTGTGCAAAATCAAAACAATTGATCAATCAATCAATCCATCCACCCATCTATCCATCCATTATTATTAACTACTTCATCCAAGTCCAGGTTACTGCAATCCAATCTCATAGTCATAGTGAAACAGCCCCTGGATGGGATGTCAGTCCAGTACATGGTGGCTATACACACAGTCACACACATTTGCACACTACAGGCAACTTAGCCATCTTTGGATAGTGGGAGGAAACCTGGTGCTACTGAAACAAAAATCAAATGCCGAACTGGTTTACAGAAAACAGCACCACAAACTTAATGTTGCTGAATTTCGGGTGAAGAACATGAAATAATTTTCCAAATATTTGTAATTATCCATGCTTAGCATTGTTTCACTTTATGCAAGTTATCACATGCCACAGTTACTAATGTTTCTGAATTTTATTCTTGATAATAAACCTGATTAGATGCATATCTCCTTATCATGGCCTTCAAAGAAAGTTCTAAGCATTTAATTCCCACTCCTTTCTTGGTAAGGTCATTAGTGTTACAAGCGGTGCCCTTTAAAGATCAAAGAACACGGACTCAATAAAAACATTTCTCAAGTGATTAGTCAATACTAAAATAAAATTGGTAATATCAGACTAATCTAGCTAAAAGGAATTTGATGCCAGTCCATATTGTGAAACAACTACTTATTGTACCCAAGATATTCTTACTCTTTTTCTTATTCTTACCTGGGAAACGGTGCTCATTATTCTACCAATTTCTAGAATCTTTTTTTTCCTTTTCAATAGTCACATGTACTGAACACGTGTCCCTGCCAGTGAAGCTTCACAGAGCAACACTTGCGTAAAAAGCTGGGATGTAATCTAACAATGCAATAAGAGTGAGGACTCTTTGGGAAAAACAAATCACAATAATAGTTTTTACCAGTTTAATAACCTGAAATGTTTGAAGAATGTCTATATTAACTTTTTAAAGTCTGGCTCTTCTTGCTACTATCTAAGAGCACTAGAAGTACCATGTGTGGTCAAAGGAGTGGGCTTTTAATAGAGTTATTACCATCTGTATCTACCAACATATTGCAGTGTTTGAAGTTACAATCAGACTTGCCACACTGAAACGACAATTTATTAATTCATTCTTGTATTTATGTTTGAATCAGAGGAAGGTCATAAATCATGAATCTTTAAAAAAAATTTGCTAGAGAGCTTACTAAAAAGAAAGCGCAGAAAAGGCGTAAATCACAATTTAGACACAGGAGAGGTACCGGGAAGATCTGCGTACTGTATGCTGCTCCTTCACGATCAGTAACCGCTTGTTCATAGCCTAACGCCAAAGCATCGTGTACTAGATTAGTCAAGAGGACCCACTGTATGGGAGAACTGTTGTATGTTATACACGCTATATTGAATCATGTGTCATTGTACCAGGCTCTCTATGACCTTACCGAAGAATACAAGAAACTATGTGACTGGCTGAGGTGCCTCTAGCCCAGGGAGTGACCAGGTAGATTTATAGATTACTGGTGGCAAGAACAGAAAGGTGACCAGTAAAAGAAAAGAAAAAGTGGACCACAACACAATTAAAGAAACATAGAAATAGCAGCATAATGTTGCTTGGTCCCACAGTTCACTTCTCTGCATCTCACTCACAGGTTATCTACGTACAGTAGGTTTGCTGCTGGCAATTGAGGGACTTGGGGTTGTGGACCATAGTCTCATGTGCCACACTCTGCTTCCTCTAGTAACTTGTAACTTCTGCTTTTGCTAAAAAGGTACAGGAGCTGCTTGGCTTATTCCTGGGGAGACTCCTGTCAGAGCAAGACATATTTCAGAAGTGTGAAAATTCCAAAATCCGAAAATCTTTTTTGAAGAAATGTTTCATATACAACAGTCTATGAATTTTAAGTTTAGGTTTAAGACCACAGACATCATATGCACTAATCCCTATTTCTTATAAAAGTTGCAAAGCAAAAAAATAAGACTTACAGTTTGTGCTCCTCCAGGCTTTTCTGCAGCGCCTGTTATAAAAACAAATGTCTGAAATGTCCTCTGGGAGACACAAGGTATTATTATCCTTGTTAGGTAGGTAGTAGGTTGTAGCTGGTGTAAAACTTGCCTAGCTAGCAAAAAAAATGTTTCTTTGAAACTTTTCCTGGTCGCGCTTTGCTTGACATATGCGAGCGATGTTGAGGAAAGATTAGCCAGCTTGACCAGCTACTAAAATAATACTCAGATATCAACTCACAGAATACCTCCAATCCAGCCAGTTACATGTGGAAACCAACTTATTTGATTCAGTCCAAAAGCACTGCAGTAATTTTTCCTGCATAAAAAAACTATTGAAACAGAAATCTAAATAATAAAATGACACTACTGTTATATTTATTAACACTTGGGCTGCAAAGCTTTGACTTGTTAGCATTTCAAAGAGATATGACTTTGAAAATAAAACAGAGAACAAACATTTTCAGATCACAATGTCTAGCAAATTAGCTATATATATTATATATATTATACACACACACACACACACACACACACACACACACACACACACACACACACACACACACACAGACATACATATACATATATAGTAGAATGTTGTTAGGAATGTATACAATCCTTGCATTCCTTAAGGAATAAATCACATTATTCACTATGAGACAGAAAACAGGGACACGGTCCAATCCTGTTGTTGCCTTCGTTCACGATCAGGACACGGCAGGGTCTTAGTGACAAGGGAGGGGTCTGCAGGAGCATGATGGCATGCACACCTATACCCTGATTCAAACCCTCTGGGACATGCAGCAGATTGCTGTCTGCGATCGGAACACGACCACCACAGCCATTGCGTTCCTGTTGAAACGTATCCAAGGTCAGCACCCGTCGCTGCCTGGCGGGACCAGTCACAGGGCCTTTTGCCAGGAAGCAACGGCTTTTCTCTCACTGCCAGTTCTGACAAGCTGGCAGACCACTTCCGCCTGGGGGGTGTTCGTGAGCACAGCAGGGGCATGTGGCCATCCAACGTGCGTCAGAGTGCGGGAACACATACAGATGCCCCACTGGCAGTCTGAATTGCATTCAAAGCCCGAGTCCCACCTTGCAGAAGAAATTAGGGTCCAATAGAATCAACAGCATTCTGCAAGTTTCATTATTATCCACACAACCAAATAAAAAATGTATAATCGTTGCAGAACAGCGCAACTGTAGATTTATGCTAACTGTTAGAAAACCGGTTATGTGAACCCATTGTTCCATCTCTTTTCTTTGTACCAAAACACTGTATACATCTATAGGTTAAAATTCTTGGCTTTACCATATTTTTATCTGTATTGTTCCAGTTGCCATGGATTCTGAAATAAATTGAAACAATTTTTCAGCCTCTCACATGTACAATGCTAAGTTCTGCAAATGAGAACATGCATTTTACTAAGTAAAAAGTAAAACCTTCAAGAAAAAAGCCATCAGCGCCATGAAAAAACCATTCACACGGCTCGAAGCTTTAATTTTTCACTTTTTATTTTATCACCATAAAACTCAACTCTGATGAAACAGTTTTTTGACCTTTGGAATTTTGACTCAGTTTTGTATGGAAGAGCTTTGAATTGTGGAATGTTTTACTATTCCTCCATGCAAATTTGATTTACCTTTGCTGAGCACGATGATGCGCATCAGCGGACTGCAATTTCAGGTCACAGATTTTGAAAGGGATCCATGTCTGGACTTTGTATAGGCCATTCCAGAATTCTGACCTTGCTGTCAAGCCCTGATGGCAAGCTTTCCAGTCCCTCCCGAGGAACAACAGTTTGAGAGCATGATCCTTCCATGCCTGACAGTAGGGATGATGTTACCTGGGTGATGATCTGTGTTTGGTTTGTGCTAAACATAGTGCTTTGCTTTCCTGCTGTAGTCTGACGGGACCACAACTTTTTCTTGCAGAAAGGCTCAGTGTCTGCCACAATGCTTCTGGAAAGCTTGAGACAAAGAATTAATGTGAGTCTTTCACATAAGTTGTTTCTCAACTCTCCCAAATAGGGCAAAGCTGTGTAATGCTGGACGAAGGCATCATCATAACAACATCCCTTATATGTGCAATTGTTTTAGCTGTGATATATTAGTAAACTAATAATATGCTTTTAATATGTTAGCTTTCACAAAGGAAAGGGTAACCATCGACTCATTTTTAAGATAACATTTTTATGATAGTTCTAAACATAGCTAAATACTTTATTTCCTGTACTTAGAAAAATAATGACTTTTGTGATGAGAATTATACATTTTACATTACACATATCTTTATTTAGCAAAAATTAATAAAAAAATAATAAATATTCAGAGGGGCAAGTGAATGCCTTCTTTTTATGGTATAATAATAAGAATGACATTTTCCTTTGTGACTTAAATGTCGCCAACATGTGGACAGTGGCTGAAGTAAGAAGACCTTAAAACAGATTAGATGCAAAAGTGACAGAGGAGAAGTATCATAGAATTGTTTTGTGGTATTCTTTCTGCTTTTTCACGTTCCTTTAAATACTGAAGTATCCAGCTAGTACCAGCGAGTATCTGTCTGCCTATGCTACACGATCTATTTTTAACCAGTCAATAGGGAGCAGTTATAAATATGAATGCATGCATGGCCTGGCAGACCCATTCAGTGCATTGTTGTCTTACCAGTAAAATATCTGGTACCCGCAGTTTTTGATTTCGACAAATTTGTGCCCCTTTTAGGTCATGTGACTTATACTCGGAACAACTTATAGTCCAGAAAATATGTTATGCTGACAAACACCTACACCCGTGAATCTTCTGGTAATTCACTTGCAAAGCAGAATTCTCTATTGGCATGACTTGTCCACTGTACGAGCAAGGAGGCACTGCAAACAGTGTGAGAGGGAGCAGAAGCATGGCAAGGTGGCGAGGGGGTCTGAGCTGGATTAAGAAAGAACCCCATCAGACTAGGAATTCCATCTCTCTTCCTGGCCGATGTTCCATTTTTGGTCAATAGAATTTACATGCTTAATAAATGCTACATAGTGAGAAATGAGGAACTGTTATGTTCTCATTCTCACAGAAACGTGGGTCCACAAAAACATCCATGACTACATGGTCGAACTGTCCGAACTTTTCGTGTTCCATGCAAGTAGAAACATTGCAGCTGAGAGAGGTGCAGGCTTGTGTATCTACATTAACACAGGATAGTTCACAAACACTTCAGTCTTTTCCTGTCACAGTTCATCTGCAGCTGGATTTCTAACAATCAAATGTACATGTACATTGCGAGATCTTCAAGTATACATCTTTTAATTAGATATAAGATGCTGATTTGCTTACCAGCATCCCTGGAAATCATTCAAAGTTAATTCTTTGGCAAATTTCCTGCAGTAGATTTTAAAATGATCAATTAGACATTATTATTATTAAAATTATTATTACTATTTATTTATTTATGACTGACCACCACATGAATAAGTCATATGTAGAGTACATCATAAGTCGTGGACCACCTGTATATGCATCTATTTGCTAACTTGATTTATTATTTATCTATTTCTATCTGTTTATCTGCCCTTCTACTTATCTATTCAATTCATCTGTGTTGTCCCAAGTTGTCATGCTGTCAGTTTAGTGTGTTCCATGTTCCAGGAGAAATTAAATTTTATTCTCTCTTGTTCATCTGTATAAGGCAGTACGAGAGTGAAACTTAAAACTTGTGAATCTTGAATCTTTACATCTACATTTTTAAACATACCTGCTGTTTTATCTTATATAGACATCAGCACGATCAATATTCTACACAGGTCCCTGCCTCAAATACTAAATATGAAATATTTAGTACTAAATACATATGCAGTAGAATAATATTAAAAATCAAGTAAATAAGGGGTCCCAGGTTCCTCTTGGTGCTCCAGTTTCATCTCACAGTCCAAAGACGTGCATTTCAGGCATGCGTGTGAATGTGTGTCTACCTATCAAAGTTCTGGCATTCCTTTCAGAGTTTACTTCTCTTAGCCTTTGTGTCCAGGAATTGTGGGATAGGCTCTAGTCCTCTGTGACCCTGACATTTGAGGAACACAAGTGCATCGCTGAAGGTGTCACGGATGTGCATATTGTGTTGTACCATTAAAATCAGTTTATTTTTAGTGTTTGAAAATTTACAGCCAAAGGAGAATTTTATTTTGAAGATGTGGCTAAATTGTCTGAAATCAAACTAATCCACCCATCCAATGGACTGGGAGAAGATTTTAATGATGCACTGAATTAGTGTCAGAATTGTATTCAGTTCTATTGGGAAGAATGATAAAAAAATACAAATACATTGACTTTTGCTTGTACAGTCATCATCTAAGGTTCCAATAGCTGGCAGATAAGCAACTTATTAATTTTTTTTGGTGTTTAAGCAGAAGTTCAAAATGGTTAAAAAACATTCAAAGAAAGCACAAACAGACAAGTGATTTGTAATTCCAGGGGGAGGGACAGGGGCTCAGTGAGTAACGCTGTTACATGAAAGTGCTAGGACCACTCGGGTGTGAGTTAGAATCCGGCGCAGTCTCTGTGTGGTTTGTGTTTTCTGTCTGTGTGGGTTTCCTCCCACTGGCCAAACATATGCCTTCCAGGGTCATTGCTCACTCTAAATTGTCTATTGTGTGTGTGTAGCCACCCTGTGATTTTCACAGCCTAGTGCTCCTTGCTTCTGGGATAAGCTCCCGACCACCGTAACCCCTGGTCTGAATAAGTGGTTAATAGAAATGCATAGATTTGTAACTCCCATGACAAATACATCAAGTATATGAAAAATTATTTTGCATCCAACAATTAATGCGGGAGAAATAAGATTTCATTGTGAAATGTTTCAGAACCATACAAAAATAAAGTAGCTGAATCTGTACATTTAAAAAAAATGCCTTGTAATCCCGTGACGATTCCCTGTAAATCATTCATTGAATAAGAAAAGGAATAATGAATAAGCATAATTTTATTTATGTATTGTCTTGATCTTTCCACAACGAGTAAGAAAGTATTTTGGTCAATGCCAAACCTCTGGTGCTGGTGAGAGACACCATATACATCTGCCAGTACTTGAGAACCTTGAAGAAGCCTGCAAAAGTAAGGAACCAAAGGACTAGGTAGCTCTGATATAAACCTATGAGTCTCAAATCCAAATACTGTATTATGTAGCCCTGCTGATTTAAAATCTAGAAAATACAGAACACTGTCCTCTGATCACATGGTGTCTCAGGTGTCTGTTTTCTTCTACAGTGCTAGACTGCTCATCTCTAGTGGATGGGCATATATATCACATTGAACTAAAATGAGATGTTTCTTCTGAATGGAGAAGTGATAATTAATTTGCATTTTTATTTATAATATTGTTAGAATTTAGCAACCTAACTTCAGTAGCTGGAATACATTACAATGAAAAAGTTCTTCTCACAGAAAATTATTTGCAAATAAACTGTAAATCCAGGAGAGCTAAGAAAATAAAATTGCAGCCCCATGTATACCTGGGCAGCAATGGCTTAGATCCAGACCATTGTTGACTTTTGAATAGAAGTGACACAACCATATGTAGTGATCTTTAGTACAAATAGATGGGAATTTGAGAATTTTAAATATGAAAGAAAGCTTAGACCCAGAGGAAGCCTGTCTTCCTATATGGCTCTGAAATGAAAACAACCAAGAGTATCATCTCTGCTCTGGAGACACATGATCCAATTGAATACTGATTCCTGTAAAACATCACAGCAGAATCTGACCATAAACTCATAAATCTCCCTGCATTCTGTACAAGGCACAGCTGTGTTACACAATTTATCAATCAACATGAGACTTTGAGGAATGAAGTCAGAGGGCTCTAGTTTCATGACAATAAAATTTCTTGTTTACCAGCAGCAGTGCGGCACACTTTTGGTGAGTAAAATCCAAATATGCTAGTATTAGGCAAAAAGGTTATGTGGACAGATGGTTTTTCCAAAGTAAAAGTAAGCTTTTGCTTTTGTGAACAAATCAAAACCAGCACCTGTACAACAAAAAGGGGAATGAGCAAAACAAAAGATGTAAAGGTACACAACATCACAACATTGCAACTATCTTCAGACAATCTGTTTGTCATGTCAGAGCCTTGGCAGTTCCCTCATTGCTTGCAGCTGGTCGTCCTTAACCAGAAGAATCGACAATGGGTGGCCATAAAGGAGATACCCAGCATCAACATCAGCTTCCCTCCACGTCATAGTTGTATCTCCCACCAGCTCCCAGTTAGCATACTGTAGGGATCAGATAAGGATCAGATCAGACTCACAAAGTGAGTCTGCATTGATTTGGCTGTGTACATAAACAAACTGATAAACCTGGAAACACAATATATAAAACTGTTGATTATCTTCTGCCACCTTCCAACAACCACAAGAAAGTGCAAGAGCTGTGTGCCCAGCCAGTCCAGTCACTGGCAGGGTGAAAGACCCTCCCAATGTTATGCACTCAGCCCTTTTTCTTTAATTTCCTTGCCATGTGAGGACTGCCTTGGACCCCTGCCTGTCCTGGAATCATAGGCCACTAGGCTAGTAGGTGTCTTTGTAAAGTCAGAAATGCACAAAGATGCAGATGTCTCAGGCTAACTACAGAGTTGCCAGAGTACTGTAATTTATAATAGCTCCTTGATTTATGAACTTTCAATTTAGGAGAAATGGAAGATAAAAACTGTGCCACAAGCTAAGGTTCTTGCCATGCCTCTGTTCTTGTTCTTGCATTTTGATGTTTGTGTTGCTGTGTTGCGTTTTTGCTGTTTTATTTGTATCCCAGAATGTCTGAAAACTACAGGAAACGATGAGGAAAGTAGACATGATGAAGAAACTTGTACGGGAGGGAATTGCAAATGTCCCCAGTGCCTTTGACCCAAGTCCTTACAATTTTTGAATTCTTTACAGTTGTACTGCTGTAGTTTCCATATCATTTGCAACTGATTAAGAGTAAGAAAAGATTTCAGCTGCATCATGTTCACACACTGAGGATTTGCTTTAATAAGGATGGATGGAAGTTATTGTGTGGTCTGCGTGCTATTGCAGGTAAAGATAGTTGCATGATTTTTCCTTTAGTTGAGGCCAGTATTACGTGCAATTTGAGCAAATGTTGGGTACTTTAACACGTCTTTAACGATCACTTTTGAAAAGTTAGATTTCTGGGTTAACAAAACTGAGGTGAGGTATACTGCTATTTATTATACTGTGTTAGCGCATCAGTCTGTAAAGGTAATGGACCCTTGCATTCTAAAATGATTGATCTCCTGAACACAAATGTGCAAAGCCTCATAGCTTTCTATGTTTCATAAGTAGCTTTACAAAACAATAAAAAAACTCATTATTGTAGTAAATATTCCATCCATCCATCCATTTGTTGCCATTAACTGCTTATCCTGAGTAGACTTGCAATGGTCTGGAGCCTCAGAATCATTGAGTGTTAAACTATTAAATTACTAAACTTAAAACTCCTTTGCAGGCTGTGTAGTAAATATTAACAATTTATATGTGCAACAGAAGAATCACAAGAACACAGCTATAGAAATACAACACAGTGTGCTAGGGAACCAAAGAATCAACAAGCTTGTAGAAGGACCTCCCCTGAACATGGCAAGAGAGTTAAAACAATTAATAATGAAAAATGTTAATAGATAACAATAATTAAACACCATTATGAGAAAAACATTTGAAATAAATTTCTTAGCAACTAACATGACAGTGGATTGATGGATTAAATAGCTTTTATTCCCCATTTTTGGGAGAAAAATCTGCAGCTGATGAGTGCTGGTCCAGCTTGAACTTTACAGCACTTTCTAGAAAATACTCTTGCATTTATACACAATAGATTATTTTGTCGCTCTTGTCATGGTTTGAAGATACGTCAGCAATTTAATGTTTTTTCGAAGAGTTTTATACACAAAGTACTACGTCAAAGGACTATGACAAAATGTTGTGATAAAGTTAGGTTCTAAGCATAGGGTGCTTTTAAATGAGTATCTTGTTATAACTCTCTCAAGAACATTTTCAGTTGAAACTTTCTGCTTTGTGTGTAATCCATTGTTAGACAGTTTACAGACATTTTATTAAATCAGAAAGAAACATTTTGGCAGGAAAAATTTTATTGCAGGACACACAGTTTTAAATAAAGTTTTGTTTTAAAACGGTGCCCTTGTTAAAGTTGGTTGTTCAGGCAGCCCAGTTTTTAAGCCTACATCTTATTGTGATTCTATTACAGTACATTATTTATATACCTAGGGGACACTAATAATGTAGCCCAGAGTCCAACTGTTACATAACTTACTCTTTAATCCATTTATATATCTGAATATTTGATAAAGTGAGTGAAAACCATTATCAAGCGTGCAACATCAGTTCCACTTCCATGATTAATACCAGCAAAGTGTTTGGTCAGACTTCCATTTCCTTAGCCACCTGTTGTCCAAAGGGTCTGTTTTGTACTGGCTATAAGATCTGAGGACCTGGGGAACAAGTCCACCTGAAATCATCAACCCAGGGAAAGAACTGTCTTGGAAAGAAGATTCTGTTGCCATTTATCGAGAAAAGCTAGCAAGACTTTAGAGAGGTGGAAATAGCACTTTTAATACCTACTTATATAACATAGATTACTAATAAAGATTATTAACAGTGTGAAGATTAAACATTTTATATAAAAGAGGGATTTTAATAAAAGAAGCGGCAATAAGGTCACCCAAGACCCTTGTAACACCAGCATTTAAATGATACTTTCAAAAAACTACTATACATATATGCAGTTTCATGGTGACAAAGAAAATATCTTCCCATGTCAGAAAATTGCTTTAGGCACGGACAGAATTGGCGGAATATCGCTAATTCTGAGTTTGCCAAGCTTTTACAACTTGCAGTTACAACTTGTAGATTAATACCTCATTGATCACCTATTCACCTGGGAAGCCACTGAGAGATTGTTTGTGCACCACAGTGGAAGCAAATGCAAGACGTTTCAATGCGGAATATCTTCAGTTTTTTTGTATGGTGACATTTAGTTTTCTGTTATGAGCATTTTCAAATACAAGAATCTGGTTTCAGTCTTCTTTTACATGCAATACCTGTTTGTAGAATAATTTTGCATATTATTTCTTATTGTTTTAGTACCACACATATGAATCATTTATATGCTCCTCAGTCTGGAGACACTTCTGAATCTTTGCTTAATGATTGTATACTTTCTATGCAGCTGATGAATTCCTGTCTGCATCTAGTGTAAAATCTGCACTCTACAGGTTAGGGAGGATGAATAATTCATTTCCAGTGGGTACTGAAGGAAATGACAGTAATGGATTTCAGATTGTGTACTTAGCCATCCATGCTATGCCTCTGACATGGTCATTGGTTGTAATTGCTCTTCACCTCTCTATTTGGCTTCAACTGTTATCAGCACAGCATGATCACACTGTTACAAAACACCAGTGGCAAAAATGTATATATTTGCATATTTAATATTTCTTGTGTCTGATAAAATTACAATTTAATAAAATATGTCTGCTATTTTTAAAAACTTTTTGTACTATGCATTTTAATCATGCTGAGATTTACCACTTTTTGTTACGCTTTGTCGTTTGTGGCATGTCTTGGAATTAATATTAGCACCAGTGGAAAAAATGTGTGTCTTGTTAGCTGTAATAGCTCACAAGTTCACAGTACAATATAGGTCTGTATGATAATAATTATTTTTTTACTTATTATTTCCTCATTTTAAAATAGTTATCATGAAATAGTTATTGATTTTATTGCATACTATTTGAGTTACCCAGTGCTGCATGTGTCAGAAAAGTGTAGCAGTGGAAAGGTATGAAATAATAACACATTATATAACCACCAAACTATTTTAACATTAAAGTGGTTGCATTTAGTACATAAGTATTGCTAGTACTGCTGAACAGGTGAACAAATTTGGTGGGATACAAATGGAAAAGGAAAAGAACAAAATATACATTCACCAAACTTTATTACCCTTACACCACTAATGTGTGCATTGTTGTGTGTGTCATGTAGAATTTAATTTGACCATTTTCACTTGCTCACATATAAAAGCTACTGGCTCCTTTTATCAAACACATGGATGGCACTGGCAGCAACTTGTGTGTTGACTGTAGTGATGTGCACACAATAGTAACTAATAAAATATCACCAAACTTTATTACCACTTTACTTTTCATTCAGTTTGTGTGTGCGTGCCTGTGTGTGTCTGTGTGTGTGTGTGTGTGTGTGTGTGTGTGGAGGGTGTCTTTACATATGCTCTGCATATGATGTCAATACTGCTGCTTCTCCAAGTCTTGTCAGAGATCAAATTTTAAGTTTTCAAAAAGATTAAGTAGCATTTTTGGAGTGTAATGAACTACAAACCTGTGTGCCAAATTTCAAGCCACCGGCTTTGAGTAAAGAACAGACAGACAGAGACTGAGCTGTATAGATTTAGAGATTATTACTTCAAGTTATCTTCAATGTGTCTTGTGATTTAAAATATGCAGCTTGAAGCTTCCTTTAAGAACTGGACATTTATTGATGTGGTGAGGAATATCTTTTGTATCACAAGTATCATATCTGCATGATGTCAGGTTAACAGATAAGGTATCACCACAAATGGCAATACCTGTTTTATACACTGCTGTCCATCATTCAAAGTAAGTTTTCCCTCTTTCAGGGAACAGTGTCAGCTTCTCCCTCTACTGCAATCTGTTCTGTTTTCACTCTGCTGTTAATTCACTTCTGAAAGGACTACAGCACCCCTTCTACCCAGAATTCCTAGAACAGCTTAGTATCGTTTTCAGTGCAAGAAACTCAGTTCTAGGAAGAGAAGAGAAGAAAAATCACTGACAAAAGACTTTTGCCCTGTGTTCCAATATGGACTTAGGCTTTAAGGACTTAATTTCCTTAGCAGATTTTCATTTCTGTAGCTCCTTAGCTGCAGTTAATTAAATCAAACCTCCAGTTCTGCTTTCAACGCTTTATGGTTAAATTAAACAAGAGCAGCTTTCCCTGCCACATGACAATAGGAAAAACACACTGGCTTGTGTTTCTTTGGGTCGCTGAGAAAGTTGGCGTACTCCTTACTCCCCTCGATGCACAAAGTGTCATCTAGAGTCTGTTAGGTGCCCAAGAGCTGCAATTTGGAAACGACTGAACAATGGGCTGCTCACAGCGTGCAGAGTGAAAAACCACCACTTCCGAGTGGCTGTGAGTGTTGTGCTTCAAGGAGGAGACTTAGATATGCGGTATCATGTTCTATCACCAAACTAGGAAAACGTAAGGATAAATTTATTAAAAAATCCTAATAATAGATGATTTGTCTTTGCTATACATGTCTCTGACTATTTTGAACTGCTATAATTTATTATTATTAATTAAAGAAAAAAGAGAAATATGTGGCCTTTAGCTGTAAAAAAAATTAGATTGGAATAAATAAAGACAGCCAGCGTGGTCGCTCAGTGAATAGTGCTGGTGCCTCACAGTATCTAGGCTGTTCAGACATTGGTTTGAATCCACCTCGGTCTGTGTGGAGTTTGCATGTTGTCCCCATGTCTGTGTGGGTTTCCTCCTGGTGCTCTGCAGTCCAAAGATATGTTCTTCAGATTGACTGTTCTCTCTAAATTACCTGTAGTGTGTGCATACATGTGTGTGAATAAGGGTGCATGTGTGGCCACCCTCCGATGGACTGGCATCCAATTCATGGGAATTTTTATAGCCTGGCATCCTGTAATTGCAGAATAGGCTCCGAACCCCTGTGACCCTTCTCAGAGTAAGTGGTTAATGAAAATTGAGGGATGGATGGATGGATGGATGGATGGATGGATACTTAAACATTAATGAAATACTAAAGGACAGATAGACAGATGTATCTATACTAGGAGTCTGTTACTGAAATGTATATGCAGAACTGTAATACATACAATATGATATTTAAATTCAGTGCTTCTTTGAGGTTAAAAGGCGCCAATAGAGTGATACTGTGTCATTATATTTTAATCAAGGATTTCTGCTGCGTAGATTTATTGCTTTATTAAAAACTGGCTTAAAAACTAAACATTCACTGAATAATCTCAGAATGTTCATGCAGAAAATGCCTTTTCCTTAGCTTACAGTACATATTTTAAAGACAGAAATACTAACCAGATTTTTATTACTTTATTTATAGTTTAAGCAATACGAAAGTGAGTAATGTGCCGGGTGTAGGGAAGGGCTTTGCCATAAGGGCAGGAGTTTTCTTTTAATAGAATGGGAATAAAATCCCTTTCTGGGAGGGGACAAAATGAAAGCCAAACTGGGTGGAAAATAAACAGACACCAACACTAGAACTAACAGATACCTGAAAAATAGCCCATAATCTAATGTTTGGCCTTTTAACCAGGTGTAAAACATATTCAGCTAAATTCTCTCTTTAACCAGGGGGCAACTTGATGTCACATGCATGTGCTATGTGCTAGGGAGCTGTCCAAGGTTGCAGCAAGATTCCAATTGAAAATCATGTAAGAGGTGATCACCTCATTTTATGTCTTGGCTTAACATCTGGATTGCACATTTACCTGAAGAAAGAATGCATTATCGACTGGTTCTAGAGCTAACCAAATATACATAAATTCTTTAATGAGCCACAATAAAACTTAAACTTTTAATCACCTCAACAGTTATACGTATGTCTGCTTGTACCACCTCATTTCTTACACTGGTGAAGTAAAAGGGTCAAGTTGGGTGAAGTAATAAACTGAAGAGGGAGACTCATAAACATAAATATTTTAGGACAGGCAATTCTCTCTGGAGGCACAGATTTGCATTAATTGCATTACAGGTTTACTGTAAGCATTGCTTGTCTTCTCTGCCACATTGTCGTCATACGATTTGCAATTTAAAACAGCCAAAATAAAGCAAGGCTCCTCCGTGCTGAAGAGGAGAGATGGGTGGAGGTTCCCTTATAAGAGACAACCTTACACAAAGACAGATGAGGAAATATTATTGCAATTTCATAATCGCTGTGTTCGTATGACATTAATGCAATCGGGAAGAGTTGTAATAATCTAAAATATGTTCTACATATTCAACGCAACAACCCACTTGGATATTAAGGTTTAATGTAATTTTATAAACAAAGAAATCAGACTTTAATTCGGTATTAATGTTAGTGATATTTGGAGACATTGGCTGTAATTTTCTCCAATGTGCACAAGGCTGCTGAAAATTAAAATGCACAACATGGGAATTAAGTCAAGGAAACAGTAGGACTGACCATCATTAATGTGTAACGCTTCCCGGCATTTTCGGAAAATAAAAATCCGTGCAGTTGCTGTCTCTACTTGTGTCACTGAGCATTTATGGGCTGCTGCAAACTAAAGTCCTGCTTCCTCTTCCACTCTGGAAGACCTTCTTCCACCGATGCTCATACATCTACAGTATGTGATTATTTCATGCTTGGATGCTGCAAGGAGCACAGACCTTGCAGCTGAAGGCAATGCATGGCAAGGAGCTGAAAACTTCACTGTGGGGTGAAAGAGTTTCCATGCGGGGTTGGGTTTGACCCAGTTCGTTCTCATTAACAATACCAAATAGAGTTGGTTTTATGGTTTCATTGCCTGGAAGGCTCTACTGTGCCTAGGAGCTGTGTTCACCCACCTCACCATCATTTTCAGGATGATGCCCAGCGCCCAACTCTCAACACAAGAGGGCGTGAAAGAAAGAGGTGGATAATCTCTCTATCATATGCCATTCATTTACTCTCAAATTGGATTTTGTCTCTTATCTTTCACTTTGGCTGAATCATTCTAATCGTGTCGGTCAGATGTTCTGAATTGATTTTGTAAAGTGATATTCTAAATAAAAGTATTCCGGTAATACTGGAATGGCGATGCAGTAGCAGTAATATTTGCTGTGGTAGAAATCTCTCTCAGCATTATTTACTTATATTTGGCCTTTTGACAAACCGACTTATGACACTTTCTTTGTTTAGAAACCTGGGTAATTTTTATTGGAGCAACTGAGCAAGTATTTTCTTCAAGGGTATTACAGCAGGAGGTAGGACTTAAATGCTTACACTATCGATTGTGGTTATTGTTTGTACTCATTATCTGATGATTTTATCCAAAGCAAATAATTTAGCTGGATTTTTTTGTAATAAGCCCACTTTAAGACTGAACCAGAAACCTTTGTTACACGTTGTTAAAGATATAACACATCTAAATTTATAGAAATGTGTCTCTGTGTATTTTGCATCTAAATCCGTGACACATAAACAAAGCTTTGCTGCATAAGTGTGACGTTTTAATCTAACTGCTCCATGTTATTTAATTCCATGGGTGTCTAATGTTTCATGTACACTTTTTAATATGTACTGCAACACACCATGTTTCCTCGACTACAGTGTTATAGTTCAAAGAAGAGCTGTAATAAAGTTATATAAAGAGAAACTCTGTGTAATTTTATCTTTATATCACCAGGGTATACAGAATGTGTGTCTGACAGGTTGTTTTTAATGACTGGCACTTAGCTGCTAAGGAAAGCATTTTTTCTCCATAATGAGATGCAGATGTTATTTCACAAACAGTCCAAATCACTGCATCTCCAGACAGAATGCCAGGAAGGTTTTATTTTAGGACTCCAGCTAGAATATCTGCAGTTTCTTGCCAAAATACACTTGCCAGAGTTGTCAGTTTATTAGGTATACGTATCTAGTAGCCTATTGTGCTTTCTTTGGCCTTCAGAATAGCATGAATCTGGGCATTCTTTCTACAAGATGCTGGATGCATTATGCAGGATTGTACCATATAGAAATGATTGCATTGCTGGTTGCTGCAGATTGGACGTCTGCACAGTCTTGCTGGTAACAGCCCTTTCAGCCTCATCCCAAAGATGCTTGATACGGTTGAGATGTCAGGACTGTGTAGGTCACTGAAGCATCCAAAACTCACTTTTATGTTCCTAGAACCATTCGGTGATGATATGTGCCATGTGACATGGGGCATTTTCCTGTTAGAAACGTCCATCCGAGTGTGAATAAACTGTCGCCATGAAGGGATGAACTTGGTCAGCATTGACGTTTAGATACACTTGCCATTCAGATGTTCTTCAGTGGGTATCAGAGGCCCTAATGTGTGCCCAGAAAACATTTCCTTCCTGTACTGTTGGCACCAAACAGGGTGATGGGTTCATGGACTCATGTTGCCTGTGCCAGATTCTGATCCTTCCATCAACATGACACAAAAAAAATCTGGATTCATCTGATTAGGCAACTTTTTTCCACTCCTTAATGACCAATGATGCTGCTCCTGTGCCCACTAGAGGCGTACTTTCTTGTTCTTCGCTGACAACATTGGCACCTGACATGGTCTTCAGCTGTTGTAGCCCATTTGAGACAAAATCCAGAAAGTGTTGTTTTATGCAGAGACATTCTCTCCCTGATTTGGATGTGAATTACCTGGTTGTGGCCTGTTTATTTGCTTGCATGATTCTTACCCATTCTCTTTTGACACCTTTTGTCCACAAGATTTTTTGTTCACAAGGTTGCCGATCACTGGTACTTTTGTACTTTTTGTGCCATTGTCAGTAAATCTTTGAAACAGTTGTCCATGAAAAGTTCAGGACAACAGCTCTTTGGGAGATGCTAAAACAGGCATGCTTAGTGCCAACTATCATGGACCGATCAAAGTCACTAAGGTCATTTTGCCATTCCAACACCCAGTTGAACACTAACAATGTTAGAAATCCTAGTGTGTCTGAGTTATACGACACATTGCAGTCATGTGACATATACGTTTTGTGTGAAGGTGGAGGATGTATGTAATAAACTGTAACTCAGTCCAGATGACCTTCTTTGTGCTCCATGAGCATTTAAAACAGAGGACTTCAGGCATTTGTGGTATTGCTGATCCATATCTTCACAGATTTGCACTGGATGTACAATAGTTTAAATTCCAGTCATTTTCTCCCACATACATATGTACACAAGGGTATTATTGTAACATCCAATAGGAATATATAGGAATCAGAACAATACATACAATTGGTCAAAGAGATTTTTTTGGATGTTTTGCTCTGAGGTTTTTTCCTCCACCTAAAAATGTATCATCTTATTGCCTTTGTTTCTCCAATACAGCTGAACAAAGAAAATTAGAATTAAAAAAAGATTGTTAAAAAGTTGCTCAAATATACTGTAACTGTAGCAAGAGCTCCTGAATACTGCCTGGAAAATGTCTTTATTTTTTTTTCAAAAACTGTAAACAAGAACGTTTGTTTTCTGTAATAAGCCAGAAATAAAATTGTATAGAATATGTAAAATACAGTATATTTAAATTAATAGCACCCACTCTTTATAACCAAGTCATTAGCTATTACTTTGCACCACCTTATTTACAAATGGCTAGGTATCCATGTTGGCTAATGCATGAAATTAGTAACAGAACATATAATATGGCCACAAAGAACTATTTTAATTAAACCACATCTGTTCTACTGTCCTTTATGGAGTCTTCTTTCTAATGAAGTTTTGTACTACAGTTCAGTCCAGCAATGGATTACTTTTCTCATGTTGTCTTAAAAACACAGGGTGGGGGGGGGCGAGAGAGAGAGAGAGAGAGAGAGAGAGAGAGAGAGAGAGAGAGAGAGAGAGAGAGAAGTAGAACTAGGTAGAAGGAGGGAGAGACAGAGGGAAAAAGAAAGAAAGAGAGGGGGAGAGAGGAAGGGAGAGAGAAAGAAGTAGAGGGAAAAAGAGGTAGAGGGAGAGAGAGAATAAAAGTGAGAGACTGGGAGAGAGAAGGAAAAAGAGAGAGAAGTAGAGAGAAAGAGAGGTAGAGGGAGAGAGACAGAGAAAAAGATGGAGAAAGAGTGATAAAAAAAGAAAGGGGGAGAGAGCAAAAGAGAGAGAAGTAGAGAGAAAGAGAGGTGGAGGGGGAGAGTGAAAGAAAGAGAGAGAAAGAGAGCAAGAAAGCAAAAGGAAGGGAAAGAGAGCAAAAGTGGGAGAGGTCCAGAGAAAGAAAGGGAGAGAGAAAGAAAGAGAGAGAGACTGGTACAAAGAGAGAGGGGAAGACAGAGAAAAAGAGAGAAGACCGGACCAAAAACCTTTGTGTCTGAACCTCTGTTTCAATGTCTGGGCACATTTCTCTATTTGCACTTCGATTAGATCTTCAGGTGGTCCATCTAGGGTGATCCTTCTATTTGGTTCTCAAAGAACTGGGGCAAATAATTCCCTTTTAGCACAGAAAGGTTTGCTCTGTAAGCAGATCATTTCCATGGAGATAAAAGTGATGGTGGGTACATCAAGATTACATTAGATTTGGTTCAGTTCAACTTTATTGAGTTTTTTACCTTAATAAAAAAAGTTGTGCCCTTATTAAAAAGAAAATTCAAGACAACCTTAAAACCAGGAGATTTTCACTTATATCACGGTGAAGACTGTTTTATTCTAGATGCCTCTCAAATCCCTGATCTCTTTACAAAGATTAACACAGTGACAGCGTACAATTCTATTCTACATTAACAACTTTAAGTTTTGAGAGATAAAAAATTTCAGTAAAACTTTAGAAATGTGTATGACTGTATTATATTAAATGAAAGGAATATATTAATAGCCATGTGCAAGTTGCGATGGCTTTTTAACAGTGTTGTGAAGAAGAGTAAAATGAAAGTGTTGGAACACAGAGGTGAAGGACACAAAGAAAATCCTTTTTGTCATGGAAAACATTGAAAATAGATTCCGTCCATATTACCATTAGATTGTTAACATCTGGCTTGCATTCTTTCCTTGGGAAATGCTCACTGTGAGGTTACACAGGTCTGCACCGTGTTATTGAAAAGATTGATGAAATGTTTAGGGAAAAGTCAATTCCAATTTAGACGGGAAATTACCTGTGAGCAAGCGTGCCCTGTTGGCTGTAGCATAACTCTGAGGAATGCTGCTTCCAAAATATTCTCTTGCATTTTTTATAAGGCCTAGGAAAGGTAGATCATATTGTAGTCATCTGTCCCTGTACTTTCCCCCACACTGGATAATTCATATTTAATGTTATGCATGAATATTAGCAGCAGGATGGTGCAGTGGTCACACCGGTGTCTGAGCTGTACCTTTTGGTGAAGGTCTGACTCCACCTGAGTGTGTGTTCACTTTGCTTGTTCTCCCAGAGCTTGCAGTCCAAAGACATTCATAAAGGACAGTAGTGGTTAACCTCTCCTGTACCCTTGTTTGTCATGAAAACCACTTGAACCAGTCTCACTTGCCCTGCCTACTTACTTCAACATGCTGCAATAAAAAGCGGTAGATTTTTTTAAAGTAGGTTGATGGACCAACCCATTTGATATTAGGGAACGCAAGACCTGAAAATTCACAATTTGTAGGAACACAGAAAACAGGTAAAAAAGAAACATTATTGTTAACAAATTATTAACATTTTTAACAAAACTGCACTTGTTTGATAGGCAAAAGGAAAAGAGACAATTTGCAAATTAGCACAAGATCTGAGACTTGTACAGCTGTATTGTGTACCATTGTAGTGATGTCTACAATCCATATAAATTGAGTAATTGAATTAATCATTTCATTAAAGTTCTACCATCGTAAACATTTTAATGCTGAAGGTAATGAAATGGACACTGCTTGTTTGAATGGATGCGTCCCTTTTGATCATGTTATAGGTGCCCATGTCAGTGAAGGATCAAACATTGCTAGACAACAGCTTTTCTGATCTATACTGACTCGTCTGTGTTTTTAGTACAGCTATAACTTTGATGACTTAAGAAGGCTGCACTATTTCTGCCTGTATATCAATCCTAATTTTAAGCACTGTTCACTCTTATTATATTACCTGGTTACTATTTTTTCTCTGTAAAATGCATTACATTTTGGATCAAGTATACATATTCCCTGCTTTGGTGACTCTTAGTGTGTGTAGGTGTGGGTGAATGAGTGTGTGTCATTGCCCGTGACATTAATGTGTTTTTCTTTTTGTGGGGATTGCTGATACTCTGCAAGCCAGTGAGCTGATTTTTATTATACACTAATCCCTCGCTATCCGAATCTAATTTGTCCCATCGGATACCAGATTTTTAAGGCACAGAGTGCCTATTTCCCATTATTTTAGATGAGGAAAGATAAATAAATGAAGCACTCCCCAACTCATCAGAAAACACCTATATAACTATCAACCCATGACTTCAACAGGATGAAACACTGTAAACATCAGTTAACTAATTAGAAACATTTAATTTTGTTATTAATTTGCATGTTTATACCGAGTAGTGCAGTATGTACAGTACAGGACATCTTAATGCATGTTAATCACTGCATTACATACAGGAGATGAGAGGGAGCATGTGTGGGCTTTGAGTTTAGGGTTGTGAGACATTGAATGAAGGGAATAAAGACATGTATGAAAGTAAGCCCCTGCCTCTCCCCCTTTGTTTCACGCAACAACTGGCTTTTAAATAAACAGGGTTGTTTTAAAAGAAATGAAATGTGCAATAAATGTGGTGACATGATGCATAGGTGTTCAGACAAAGCAAAACAGGAGGAAAGAGCTGATAACACCCATGCACGCGCATGTCTGGCTTCGGATAAATTCATAACAGTATACAATAAAGTGTATTAAACAGTATTGTTTTATTAAAGTACACTGTACAGTACTTTATGGTATTTACTTTTAGATTTTTTCAACTTTATTTTGATTTTTATTTCCAATTAAAATTTGTATATAGAGATTTCGGATACCGAGGGGTTGCTGCAAATGGAGTACATTTATACATCCGCTGTATATATTAGTAGCTTGTCATATTATATGCTAAGACCAGTTTTTTTCCTTGTATAACTTCTCAGTTCAAACTCGTGTCAGGTGGGTAGGGGCACAAGTAGCTGCACATTACTGGATTCCCAGTGTGAATGTGAAGGGTCTCCCATGGTGCTTTGTTCACTTATGGCTCTCTCTTGCTACCTATGAGACATGTTAGTGTTGTACATACCGAAGGCACGTTCTTCTGGACACTCAATTTTTTTAAATTTGCTAGTTTTGATTTTTGTAATATATTAGTTCAGTTTTTTTATTTTACTTATTTTAGTTCCAGTATAGTATTTTGTCTTTTATGTTTTGATTGCTACCTGTTTGGTGACTGTGTGCATTGTCTGTTTACTGGCTGCATCACTCATTTAATGTTCTACTAATGCCTGGGAAATGCTTGGATGTTTTTTTCCACAAAGGACAAGCTATAAATCAGGTTTTAATTTTTAAATGACTTTTGCATTTGCATGTTTTTGAAATAATTAGGTTCATGAAAGAACAGACATTAGCTTTATTTAACAAACAGTGGCAGTTGCACATTTTCTAAACTAAATTTTCCTCATTCTTAAAGCCAGACATCTTCTATCGAATAGTGTGTAGATCTGCCAGCTTTTAAATAGTGCCTCTCACAGACTTAAACAGGGAAACTCAATACTAATAATTCTTGGCTCTGTGTTGGCAATCCTGGAAAATGAAACTTCCTTCAAATTCGTGATGATTTCAGGGATCGATGTAACCACAAACATCAAAATAAGTAAAGTTTATGCAAAATGAAAAAAAAATATTTTTTGACTGTTACAGGCATGTGTTACTTTTGTTTGTAAAGGACCACAAATGTACTCACATGTGTAGGGATACGCTTCTCTTTGCAGGAGGTGCAGCACTGGCCTTCTGTGTCAAAGTAGGTGTTTTGATGCAGTCCTTTTGGGTTGGAGTTATAACAGATGAATCCCACATATTTGTCTGGACTGCATTTTAGCTTTCTGTGTATTTGCTTGAACTGTGCTGTGCAGATCATGTGTCATACACTTCAGAATGCGGTGAAGTTGAAATATTTTTATATTTATTATCCAAACTCCTCCTTGTTGGATTAAGGGTCATAAAAGGTGAAATATTCAACCTGGGTAACCAGTGATCTTTAGGGAGGGACTCAGTGGAGCCTATCCCAGAAGCAGGAGATATCGGGCTAAGCTGGACACACACTGGGTGGGAAGTGAGCCAAGTGAGCCACTCACACCTTGACACACAACAGGTAATTCATAGTCACTGATGTATTAAATGTCTTTGGACTGAAATCCACTATTAGGCATCCCAAATGGATATTAGGAGAACAAACAAACTCTACAGAAACTACATGAAGATCAAACCTACACTGAATTATATAGCCTATGCCCCATAATCCAGCAGCAATACGGACACTGCCAACATGCTGGCCCTAAAAAGGTGAAATATTTCAGAATGAAAATGGGAGCTTAATAGTTTAACATTTGAATGTTGTAGAAACGCAATTAATGACCCACTTTGTGTCAGGCTAGAAGTTTACAGGCGGGCATATTGATCGGAATAATGTCAAAGAAAAAAATCACATTACGGTCACCAGATACAAGAAGTCACTCTGACCACCTCTCTGAGAGGCTGCTTCACTTCTGCTGGAGTTAATAAGACCACAGTGAACTTAAGGCTCTGTTTTCCTTATGGCATTCGAGAAGTTCCCACGGATGGTACTAATACATTGAAATGTGGCTGGATTCTGTATATTTGATGGGTCACTCTTACATTGGGTTTATTCAAGCCATTCCTACATAATGTACTGTTACTTAAAAAAAAAAAAAACTTTTTACTGATTTCATGTAAGTTTTTCTGCAGTGGTATATCAGCTTTGTTCCGAAGTTACCTGCTTTATTTTTTCTACATTTGCAGAATAGCCTCTGCGCACCTGCAGGCTGTTCTGGTAATGGGATTGAGCAGGGAAATTGCAGGACACTTTCACTATCGCGCATTTAGACCAAGCAAAAGAAAATTTGCAAGACCACGGATGCTGAGTGTGTGTCTAAGTTGAAATTCTTACGGGGAATGTGGAGCAGTCTAAGCCAAAATAAATGCAAGTATAATGTTGAAGCAATACTTACAATGCAGTGAGCTTCTGATAACCAAAACAGTAATAATATATGGTAATGCCATGGGATGCATGGTGGTGTTTGGATTAGTGGGCTTCACCTTCATCTGGCTCTGTCTGTGTGGACTTTACATGCTGTCTCTCTATTTGTGTGGGTCCCTCCTAGGTGCTTTGCCTTCTTCCCAGTAGTCAAAAAAGATCTGGGAACATCTGGTAAATTAAACAATTTAAACTTCCCTGTGCCTGGATTTCCTGATGAGTCAGTGGCTGCATGGATCTTACACAGAAATCTCAAAAGAAAATAAATTTGAGAGGTAAATTAGATTGCAGTCTTCACAATGCACAATGGAAACATTTTCTCTGTCAGTTAAACTATTGGATCCATTGGATACTGTGACACCATCTAGGCAGCTATTTGCTTAGTCATTACAGGGCATAGAAGACGAACCCTGCTGCTTTTTACTGGGCTGGAGGCGAAATAGCTTCTCTCATTCTTATCCAGGGAGTTCAAAACCATTCCCAATGGCTAAGATCAATTTTCAAGAAAACAATCATCACTGTTGGGCCTTTCATCTCCAGATGAAGCTACTGGACAGAAAATGAGTTGGGAGAAGCCATGACAGATATGGACACTGTTTTGGATTTTCTATTTTTTGTTAGTTTATGTTATACTTTCTTCAACAGAAGAAGATGAACACATTTTTCATTTATAATATCAACGTTACAATACTCCTGTCCCTTGGTTTTTTCAGCTCAAAGACACTAGCACAAACTCAGTATGCTTAACGTTTACCTCTAGGATCCTTACACACACTACAACCTAGCAAGATGTCATGTCTACCCTGTTTCTTCTTGATAACTGTTTTTCCCTGAGTAGGGCTTGGCATTTCTGAAGCCTGAGCTAGAAACAATGGGGACAAGACCACGAAACTGCCACTGGATGGGACACAATTCCGTCGAAGGGTGACCACACACGCAATGGGAAATTTAAAGAAAAAACTAACTAACCTGAAACACATGTCTCACAAACACAGGGAGAACAGGCAAACTCCTCTAAAACTGTGCCACTTCCCACCTCAAGCCTGTCCAGCCCAGGCACTGTCAAGCAGCAGCACAACTGACTGAGCCAAAGCCACCCTCTACCCTTGGTCCCAATAAAAAAATACACATTCACAAGGAGATTCTCCTGCTCATGTGTATGGCTGCAGTTTTGTACTTTGTTGTGATTCTCAGGGCGGCACATAAAAACCAAGCACTGCACTGTAGGTCACAGAGGCTTTTTTGGAGGCTGCACCAGTTCAATAGAGTGATCTCTAAATTTTCCCATAGGCTGAATTCCTAACTGGTTTAAGAACCTGGGCCTTATATCAGTTACTTTACATATTACTGTTAGTGTGTTCTAAGGCTAGCTACCGGTTAATGCTGATTGTGGTCTACAGCCCCAACTTTGAACTTGTTGACTGTACCATGTAGTCTTGTCTTTTCTCTTTCTCATTCACTTTTAAATTACCGATAAATACGAGAAAGGACAGTGGCTCAGCAGTAGCACTGATGCCTCTTAGCACCTGGGCTGACTGAGTGTGTTTTTGAATCAGGCTTACTTTGGAGTTTGCATGTTCTCTGTGTGGGTTTCCTCTCACAGTCCCAAGACATGTTTTTCAAGTTAATTTGTGATTCTAAATTGGTCGTAGTGTGTGAATGGATATGTGTGTGTAGCTATTCTGTAATGGACTGGCCTCCCATCCAAGGTCAGTTTCATAGTTTGGTGCCCTGTGCTTCTAGGATAGGCTATGGATCACCTAGATGGTCCTCAAGATAAATGGTTAATGACAATGGATGCGTAACAGTTTATTATTAGTTTAATGTATAACATATAAAGAATTATTATCTGAACAATATTTTCAAATTGGAGAGAATTCAGACCATTCTGTGATAAGCTGGAGAAACGATCATTGAGCTTCAAGAAATGTTCCACTAGTGGAAAAATAAATATTTCCAAAGCTCTTAAGAAGGTAGTCTAGGATCCCGGTAATTTTTAAGCTGCAGCCCAAGTCTGAACATGAAAGAAGATTCTGTTCATCAGTCTTCTTAGTTTATCCTCAAATGGAGGATTTATTCTGAAAAGCAAAGAACCAGTTTGACAAACATTCTCAGTGACATTATCTCATTTTATTATCAATCTCATGTAAAAATGTCTCTTGGAATGTTTGTGAGACGGAGTGAAACAACTGAAGATTGAGTGGAAGAATCTTCTTCAGTGGGAAGAGGTGAGCAAAATAAGAGTAAACATTCACAACCTTGTAGGTCGGACAACTGAAGTTATTTCCACTGAGATGGGAGAGAAACTGCTGCAGCTGCATTTAGAAAAAATATTCGGATCCTCTGTTAGAACCACAGGTTGGTGAAGCTGGCATCTTTTAGCTGTGGATGTTGTTATCTACTGAGAGGTGTCGTCTGCAACACTGAAATGTTTCAGCGACAACCATCATCTAAGCATAGCAATACAATGTCCCTCCGTTGATCATTTTTTCAATGATCCATAGTGTGGTAACACGTTTTAAATCACTTAAATCACAAATAGATGGCACACACGGTGTTCTTTGTAAATACACTATTCTGAAATAATTGACCCCATTTGAAATCACAGCGAAATAACATTGCAGATGAACTCTCAACTATGAGATTTCATTATCCAAAAATAGTCTACAAGGTGCAGTTTTCTATTGTGTATGGCTGGCCCCCAGTTTCCAAACAAGATTTTTGCCATAAGACATTTTACATTTATTTCTCTTCATGTGCTGTAGTGCATTAAGGTAATTTTAAAAAAATGTGATGTAATTACGAGTAATCACATGTTTATGGCCTAATGAAAAAGCATAATAGGTTTTTCCTTTTTTATTTTCCCCTCAGTTCCTGCTAAAGTGCACACAGTAGTTTTATCAACCATAAGGACAAGAAGGATAGTATTAACCTCACACAAACAAACAGACCAGAAACGACTGGCCATGCAAGCAGCTGATGCCATTTCATTGCCAATGCTGGACTTATACAATGAGGTTTAGGTCTGAAACAGGGGCTGTTGCTAATGAACGTCCTAAAACAAGGTCAATCAGAAACAGCAAGCATTTATGAAAGTTGCATTTCAAACTTTGTGCCCTTATTTTATGGTTTTCCTCAGAAGCAGACAAGGGGAAACCATACAAAAATGAGGACAGGGAGAAGCAAAGCGTAGCATCCAGTGTAATTATGTTACTATTTGAGTGCTGAGTGCCATAGGCAGAGGACCAAGATGTATTTCATTCAGCTGTAATTACAGCCCCCTTTTATTTTTGCCAGCATCGTAAATGGGGTTAACACAATTTTTTGCAACAATCTGACACTCAGTGTGCTCCCAGGAAAAATAGGTGATTTTAATGAAAACCATCTTCACAAAGCACAAAGAGGTATGGAGGAGCCCAATATGCCTTTTAGTCTCTAAGTGTGCCCTTCCAGAGCCTCCTGAATTAAACAGGAGTCTCTCCTCATGAAGATACTGTATATAAAGCACTGCTAGAGCTCTTCACCTATAACTTAATTCAGTTCCTTTATATATGTTTCTGTTCACAATAACAGTACCTTGTAATTTTAATTCAATTAAACGTGAAAATTTTGTTGAAACAATTTGAAGGAACATGTTCAAAATCACAACCAAAAGCTTGCCTTCAGGTCTTGAGCGGTAAGAGCATTTAGTAGCCATAGCAACCATGATGTAATCCACTGCCCTAACTGTCTCTTAGCCATCTTATGTGTATAGCCTTGATCCATCATCCATTTGGAACTGGCAGTCTTTCCCTGATACTCCACCCATAGACAAATCTCCTGAGTTATATTATAATGCTCACTCTGAACTTATGTCTCTGTAGGAGGCCAAGTGAACACATTAAAGGCCTTGATGGTTGAAAATTTTAAAAACTATATATTAAAACACCATAATAATATTTGGAATCATTTTAAAATATGTACAATGCTATAAGAAATATATAAAGCACTAAAAATGTTTTGTATGTCCAGACTTTCAGGAAGCATAAGAAGCCATTGTGGAATCAGATCATGTTGCCATGGCAAGGGATTTCTCTTTGTCAATGTGAATCAGCTTCTTATACAAAAAAGAAAAATGCCCATGTATTTTACATGTAACTACCTGTGGGGTTACTCCTACTAACTTTTGTCAACTTTTCAAGAGAGTGTGATGACAAATCTATTGTATAAAAAACGAACAGGCACAAACCCCAAAACAGTATCAGATAATTTGCTGACTTTAGCCTTTTTTAAGCTCCAAATGAGTAGTAAATTGAAAGCTAATATTTTATTTAATTGTGCTGAAAGCTCCATGGCTTTTTTGTTGGTATTACTATTTAGAAACAACTG
This sequence comes from Arapaima gigas, assembly GCA_900497675.1. Taxonomy (NCBI): domain Eukaryota; kingdom Metazoa; phylum Chordata; class Actinopteri; order Osteoglossiformes; family Osteoglossidae; genus Arapaima; species Arapaima gigas. The sequence continues at coordinate 227,187 of UFQX01000069.1, forward strand.
TCAGTTATTTTTTTAATATCAATTTTGGGTTTATTAATAAAAATGAACAAAACACAAAAATGTAACAACATGAAACAACATAATACATTTTTAAAGACAAAAAACTACAAAGTAATTAGTGAAAGGCGCCTTACAAAATTCGGTTGTGATGTTTAAAAGCTTTTTACTAGGATTTTCTGAAAAATAATCCCAATGGCCCTGTCAAAAGTGGCAAATCAAACTAACTCTTTTCAAATGGCATAGCTTTAAAGCTAGACGTTTGTGTTTTTTCCCCAGAAATAGCATCTGACAATACAGATAAAAAGAAAATCATAATCGTAAAACAAATTACATTTCCTGAATTTTCCAAAATTTTCCATAATGAATATTATGCTTAAATGTTTAAAAGGTGTCCAAAAATGGATGGCGCTCTGACTGTACATTGTGCCTAAGTCTGTCATTATATTGATTGTGGTGGACTCATGTGCAGAGTTTATTTACAGCAGTGAACGTTAGAATAGGAACATAATTCAAAAAAGACTGGAGTCATGAAACATTTACAAAACATTTACTCTGTGGCTCTTGGCTTCCTTTTAAAGCAGGGTGATGTGTAGTTGGAGTCCGTGGAGGCCGTCAGTCTAAGATAGAGTTCTACTCAGGTCAGGGAGCCGTGTCTCCTTAGGTTTGTTACAAAACCTGATGTGTGCAGCACCCCTAGTGAACAGCAGAGGTCCTCACAAATGCAGCCACTTTACATGCAGCACATCCCAGTACGTCCGACCCCAGTTGTTCAATGATTCGCTTATCCAGCTACTTAGACTTCCAACCTTTAAAAGTTAGACTCTGCCAACAGACAAGTTGCTCAAAAAGTTCAAATCAAACAGAGGCTCTTCCTCGAGTGCCTCCTGTTTTTTTGTGGCAAATGCCTGGTCCTTGTTCATTCTCATGTTCCCGCTCCCAGGCACAGAAATCAGCACCAAGCACCTCTAAACAAACTTTGCATTTGAGTTCATCGTGACAAAATCTTTCTGATGATATGTCCTGCGCACAGATTAAATGAAACTGGACTGCTTTTGAAATGCAAATCAGTTCTTTAAAAGAACTGTTTGTTTATGAAATTTAACTTTAAAAAAGAACACTTTTGCTACATTCAGATATTGGATGAGATGATGCTGAGACCCTGAACATTTACATGTTGCAATGCAATATTTATCGAGGCATTTTGATAACAGATTTTTAACTTGGTGGATCCTCTATATGCACGATGACCCAAGACAGCAGTGAAAAACAAGAATGCTGAAGAAAGCACACTGGACTCTAGTGTAATGTCAGTAATGAGTATTGACCTAAATCTTGTCAATATTGATGTAGTTTGTTAAAGGAATCCGCAAAGAATCGAAAAGTTACAGCTTACAGCTGAACAGTGATCCAAGCTGTCATTGGAAAGGTGCAGTGCTATAACTGATGGCTACAAAAAGCTTTTTGAGGTAGTAATCGATGCCCAAGGCAGTGCAACCCAGCTTGATCTTGGGTGCCAATAATTTTTATCCTTGCAGAAAATGCTGAAATGCACTTTTTTCTTTGCTTTCTGAAGTTATAAATCAAAGCAATTAAAGTGTGAAAAACACTTTTTTCACCTTCAACCTCCTGCACTGCACTAACATTACAGCCTAAAGGCAAAAATCTGAAAAAAAATTTCAATTATCAGGGTATATAATTTTATATTATAAGAAGTATAACGCTCACCATTATGTTCTTACACATATGGTTGAAACCTGAACATATACTGCGATATCTTTGGCAAATAAATCTTTTGTCAAATGAAATTCACCTGCAAAGACTTAAAAATGTTAGTGTGTCCCTCTGAAACATACAGTAGGTATGTACATAGATTTGCACTGCTTAACAGGTGAGAAATTGCAGTAAAGCAAATAAAAATAATTAAAAGTTCTGGAAGTCGAGACAAATAGTTAAGGGTGTTTATAAAGACCTTTAAACTGACCCAAGAATCATTTGTCAGTTTGTCTCATCACTTCAAATGAATGGTCTTAATAGCAAGGGACAGGAAAACTGGACAGCCCTATACTGTTGAGCCCCTACTTAGGAACCTTACTGGGAATCACCGGTTGATACTGAAAAAGTTTGTTAGTCAAATGTGACACGGAGCAAAGTGGGAGTGATAATGTGTCTGTCTGTTGGTGAAATGTTTCTCAGAGTTTTATATTGCTTTGGAAAAAGTATCTGCTAAATGATACCTGACAGGGATTTTTTTCAAGCATGGTCTAAATAAGAAAGTCCAATAAAGAGCTCACCAGTGGCTTACCACAAATTCACTAATCCCCAGTAAAAACATAATAGTACAAAATAAAAGCAAAATTATAAGATTTTTTTTTTTAAGTTGTATAACATTTACCTTCTTACCCAGAAAACAGCACAACAACTCAGAGGGATATCTGACAACTACAGATGACATAGGAACATCTACAGCTTGTTCACATTTTCTTTTCTTGTTTTGTACCTTCCCCAGTCTGTTGGTGGTAATTATTGTTTGTTATCACTGGATGAAGCTTTGGGACACTTGGTTCTGCGATTTAAGCATGTTTATTAGTGATCACATAGCTTTTTTTATTGCAACAGCAGCACTGAGTCACAAAAGCATAGTGACAAGTGTATGTATATGTATATATATATATACATACATACATATATATATATATATATATATATTTACACACACACACACACACACACACACACACACACACACACACACACACATATATATAGCTCCTAACTACTAACTAGACATTAATAGATATACCTCCCACACCCTGCCAGGACCCACCACAGGTGAAACAGAAAGGGTAAAAACCTCATAAAGTTAAGCTAAATAGGGTAAGATTCACAATAGGAAAGTGCTTAACACAGTATATAAAGAAGCCTTATAAAAACCAAACAAAAAAAGTTTAACTTCCAGCACATTTAAGAATCACTTTCAGTCTTAGTCCTTCAGATCAGCCAGAAAAGAAGCAGAAGATGCCTTGCAGTGAAACACACAAATCCTTCCTTTGTTCCGATATCTCAGTTAGACAGGAAAAGTAAAACTTATACATTTTACATTGTTTAAAAACTCTGATCACCTCATCAAACTCATTTCTTTTACATACGATTTCAGCTGGCATATCAGGGTAGTGATGGAAATCTTTAAAGGTGACAGTGTTTCTTTGTTGCTCTTTTTTCAATGTTTTCTTTGTCAGACAGGCAAAAAAACCTGGTAGCCAAATCAATCTCAACAAGAGCACAAATGAGACCCCCCCAACAGAAGAACTTCGGTTTGTCTAACGTAGTTCGTCCTGCAGAAATGATTTGAAGAAGTGATTTCTGTACTTCACCCAGTTTCGCTTGCTGCAGGTTCACCTTCTGCCTCAAGTAGCTATTGAATTACTTGTTGATTTCTGCAAATTCTCCAGTCCAGTGATCCTATATTCAGCCTTCCCTAAGAAAATCACCAGTTTTGTCCATGCAGCATGCAGTTAGTTAAATCTAACAGTTTTTTCTACAGCTGCAACAGAGTTTCTTTAATTAAATTTTAATCGTGTCCAACAGATTTTTAAGCTTAATTTCCATACCGATTATAATATTCTGTTAAGTCTCTACGTGACATATTGCTGTTGTTCGTACTCACAAAGTTGGATGGCTGAGTTGGATTGGGAGACTGGAGTAAAAGTGGTTTCTTTCTCTTCAAAAGTGCCCAGTGTAACTTGTTTTGTTTTTATAGATTGTCAGACTTTTCTCAGTGGACTTTGCCTTGGTTCGTTTCCCTTTTTCAGAGCAAGTTGAAGCAAAAACCGGGTAATTCTTGTTGTCATTGAAACGGGACATGCCAAATTTGAGAAGTTCGAATAATTTAAATTTAAAGGAAGGCTGTAAAAATATAACAGCTGTAGGTCTCAGGAAAGAAGACAAAGTTTATGCGGCCATCTTGAAAGACCTGTGACCCATGTCATGTGACCCTCCCACGTTGCTTTTTTAATGTGTTTTTATTTCAGTGGGTTCACCGTTTCCAGTATTATGTAGTACTTCATTCTGTGGGTCCAAAGTATGCCACAGTGTGGCTAGTAGCCCTCTGATATGCAAAAACAGAAGTCAGCAGATGTGAGCAGAATGAAATCACTGTTGACTGAGCTACAAAAGGTTAACACGACAAAGGACAGGTCCTGGTTACTGAGGAAGTACAAAGGCATGTAAAGAACTGAGGCTCTACAATCTGTTAAAGACAGAATAACTGTTATGGCAATCAGATTGCAGAGATACACAAAAGAAGCAGAGGCCAAAATAGTAAATGCCCCCTTCTCCAAAGAACCAGCTAGTATGTCTCCTCAACTGCAGTCCAACAAGAGGCCACAGATCCAGAGCTAGAATATTACTGGAAGAACATATGGGAGAGGGAATCATCACAGAACACCAGTGCACAGTGGTTAAGAGACCTGAAAACAGGGTGTTACAATCTCCAAGAGCAGGAACCAGTCACCATCACATATGACCATCACACAATCTTATATAGGGGCCCACAGTGCTCCTCTGTACAAAGAAAACATCAAAAATAGGGACCCACACCATTTGCTTCAGTACAGGACAGTGAAGTCAAAGGTACAAGACCCCCTGCAACTAACCAGAGTGGAAAAACCTGAACTTTTCCAGAAAAATTATATAGAAGATATACTTGATCCTATGAGCTTTCCTTTTCAGAAGGCAGGCTAAATTTAGTAAATAAGTGCATTATGTTGTCAGTGGATTGATGCAGAAGACCTCATCTTGGGTTCTTCATTACACCTTGTCTTTTAGTACCACCTTTGAGCCTTCCTCAAAAAATGCTTGGGTCTCAAATACCAAAATGAGACCGATTTTTTTTTCTGTTTAAAAATAACCTAACCACAAGAGCTTTTCTGTGCTGCATTGGTATTTCAATACAGGCCTTCTTCAAAACACACACAAATACCTCAGATATCTATGTAGTGTTTGTTCCTTTTAAGGTCGTAAGAAATTGCTTGAGAAAAGGGAGAAAAGGATCATGTACTCTGCCAGTGTAGGAACACTGTGTCACCACAGATGTCATGTTAATAATTCACTCTAAAAAAAAAGTCAGGAATCACATCCAGCTATTGCATTAAGGGAACATTCTTGATGAAGTCCGGCACAATTCTACAACTTTTTTTCAGTAGAGTAAAAAAGTAGAAAAGAGGAATAAAATTCCTGGTGCTCCGGCCTCTTTCTATTACATCCTTTATCATAACCTCTCTGTGTCTTGTAGCAGTTGACAAGACACTCCGTTACTGGTGAGGAATACCTGGCTTATTTCAGCAGCCACAGTTGCATTCATTTCTGCACTAGTTCCTTGTGGGTTGGCAAAACCTCTGATATCCCATGATTTGTTGAGCTATTCTGCAACATCAAAGGACTTGGGGGAAAAAAGGCAGTATAGTAACCATTTCTTTAAAAAAGCATAGAAAAACACGTCATTTTCTTTATTCTGGGGCCTTTTTTCATTTTAATGAATGACATAATTATTATAAATAATTATGGGTTATTCTGCTCATGCCCGTTCAAGTACTTTTCTCATGCCATTCTTTAACCACCTTCATTTCATTTGAACATGATTATTTGTAATTCTTAGTTTGGTTATCAAAGATTAAAACTTTTATGTGTTTTTTTGGTATTATAAATAACTGGAGTTGGAAAAAAAAATCTTTTATAAGCTTTGTTTAGTTAAGACAGGTATTTCATTACACTGTGTGTACCCTCCATGACCCCTATCCAGTAGTTTTTCAGTGGAAAAAACTATTTTGGTTTGGATTTTTTTTTTTTTGTAAAGGTTTACCTGATCCCAATAAACAAATCAGTGTTCTAACTGTTCCTGTTCCCTTCTTGTCTTCTCCACAGAAGGTGCACAGGTCAATAATGTGAGTGCTGGCTCCCCTCTGCTGCCCACCATGACCCAGCCACATACCTACCCTGCACTGGGTCAGCTCACCCATGCATATGAGCAGCCCCAGCCCATCAAGGAGATGAACAAATACACATCACTCAAGGCTGTAGGTAAGAACTTCACAGTGGGAAGCGCTTGTGGCTGAATTCCTCACATGCAACACTGCCATAACATTTGAACCATACTTACACACTGCATTTCACTAGTATTAAAAATAAATGCAGATTAAATATCTGCTCATTTTTAATGTCAGCTTTTTAAAAAATAAAACATGACAAAAGGCCAAGGTCATATTTGTCTTTAGTTAGACCAAGAGGTTCACTAAACAAATACTGTGTGAACCTTTCTTACCTACTTTTTAATTACACCCTGCAAAAATGAACTGATCTGAAATGTTGTAACTTGTAACAATTTGTAAACTTATGGGGAGAGGAGGAGATTTCAAGGAGGATGGTTCCCTTAGGGGGAGAATTAATGGAGAATGGATAGCATTTGGTTGTTATTCAGTGTGTTCCAGATTTCAATCTGGTAATTCTCAGCAAAGCACAAAGACACACCTACTCTTAATTCGCTTCCTGATGCTTCTCCTCCATTCTCCCCTCGTATTTTTAGCACATAAATAGATAAGTAGTTGTTTACTGAGAGATTTTTAATTATGCCACACTGTTTCTTTTCAAGAAAAAAACTGCCTTTCATTTCATGTTTACAGTCTGCTGCAGAAATGTCTGCTTGATATGCAAGAAGGAACGTGAAATTATGCAAAATTGGCCCTTCAGTCACCTTAGAATCACTCTTAATCAGATAAAGGGATGTTTTTCCCTCACCGGCGTGCACTTATGAGACTGATTTCCAGCGAGGTGTGTTCACTTACTTCTTCTAGGAAGGCGTGTGGAGGCGTGGGAGCCAGTGGTCTTGTCTTCTTCTGGCCCAAATATAAATGGGAAAGTGAAAAATGGGACCTGTGGTGCTAGCACTTGAAGAAATAAAGAAATTTATTGTCCACTTATTCCCCTTGAACTGTCCAAACATGCTACAAAATGATGCACCACGATATCTGCTTGTAATGGTTAATTATTTATTTATGTGTTTAACTGTTAGGTTATAATTTTCAGATTTACTAGTGCTGTTTAACTTACGACTGGGTTCTGTTCAGATGACCTCGTCGTAATTTGATTTTGTTGCCCTTTTGCCCTTATACTGTTTTACATAAACCATAACTATATACAAACAGTTGATATGCACAAATACTATATGGTACAATAGGGCTTTGTTGTAGCTCTTCAGTAACTCATTATTCATGTTAAGATAATTTTGACTATATCTTGGGGCTCAAAAATAATACAGCATTAATGGGAAAGGGATCCTGAGTCTGGGGTGGTGTAAGTCTCACACAAATACAAATAGTTGAGGTCGACTCATATAACTAAATCTGAACAGTATAATCTAATGTAATACTTTTTTCTGTTATCATTTATTAGTTTAGGAGATGCATTTAGGTATTGTGGTTTTAGAAATTTTAAACACTAATTTTTACAGTTAAGGTTGAATTAATGGACAAGAATTTTAATGGCTCGGTATGAATAGCACGGTATCTTACTTTGAATTTTAAATAAGTCCCATTTCACTTGTGTACCACCTTCTGATTTTTAACAAACATTGCAGGTCCACAGGTAGGACACTTAAGCTTGGTGCTTGTACATTTTACTTGAATGACTGCTGCATGAACTCTGAGAAGTGCAGAACATATTTGCTTTTATTCTAATCCACGTGGATCTGTAGCTAAAATTTCACCTGAGTGCTCAGGAAAATGCAAGAGGAATAGACTGAGACTGAAAGTTTTAGAGAAACAGGGAAAACAGGGCCAGAGGTTTTTGGGGGAAAAAAAAACTGCAGTCTCTTTGTTGTGTGGAGAACCATGCTGGTCAAGGGTTATCAGACTCATTGGTTGGACATGGCAGCTAGGTCACAGGAGGAAATACCCTTAAACAGAGTTTGATCCCTAGTAATCAATATCTCCTGCCATGGGAGTTGGTGTTATTTGATTTGTTTTTGCTCTAATTGCCTCCCCCCCCCCAAAAAAGTCCAGCTCTGTTGCCTTCAAGCTGATAATGTATGCAGTCAATAGTTTTTCCTCCCCTAACATGTCTGTAAGACTGTTGGTATTGGATTCTTAGACACAGAAGCAGATTTGGCTACAGTAGCTAATAAGGTACATAAACTTCAGCCTAAAGAAATCACAATACTCAACTTCTGTTGTATCAGCTTAAGTGAATTAAGGATTTCAAACACTGCAGACAGAGACATCAGCCATTTGTGGTCAGGGACAGAAATGTCCTGCATAGGTGCCTATGCAAGCTCATAGCGGTGCTGTATGTCCTTATGGAGTCAAAGGTTTAAATGAAATGGAGAGTATTTGCTAAAAGGTCTGTCAACCAAATGGACACCATTCTAAGCAGCAAGAGCAGACCAAGAATAATGCATCTTTCAGCGTATATTGAGTATTAGCACTCCAGAATAGGCAAATTATACATGGAATTGCACATCACTGGATAAATAGTTTTCGAAAGCCTGGCTTTTGCTGAAAAGTGATATGTGAGAAAAGAGTACAGTGCAATCTGATTGAAATGTATTAAGGGAACCATAATGATTTCTCAGATACTGCCGTCAACTCCTGCAAAATGCTGATTTGTCCTAAATGCTGCTGACATTGTGCTATAAAAGTGTGACATGTATAAGCAACTTGGCCAGGGTCATTTTACAGTTAAATACTTTGGAAATAAAAGACAGGTTACATGAGCAATCTTCTAGAATATAAAAAGTTTATGAAACTCTGCAATTCTTGTAACATATGATGTAACTGTTGGATACATTTTACTGAGACCAGTATGTTGCGTTTTTTGCTTGGGATATTGCCAGCTTGTCTAAAATTCTTTTATATATATATATATATATATATATATATTTCTGTAGATTATTTAAGCCATTTCAAGTGAAACAGCTTATTAAAGAGTGTTGTGGTATTCTTATCTTTGGATCTGCATTACTATATTTTGTGGCTACTGTCGTAGTATGTGCTGCCAAGTCTAGGTATCATATTTAGACAGAAAACACAAAAATTTGCAACAAAAAGTGTGACAGGAGACAATATTAAGAAAATTTCACCTCAAGGCTTGTATTTCTTAGTCATGCGAAAGGTGAAATGGAGAAAGTGGTTTAAATGGTCCGAAATGAAAATCAATTCTCAAAACACATAAACTAGCGGATAGAAGATTGAGGATTGTATGGCAAACAGAAAGTTTCCTTCACATACGTGGATCTTGAGCAGCAAATGGATTTGCATATACAGCGGCTTACAAATGAGAGCAAACTCTCAAACCTTTCGAAACATGGTTTTCTTGCAACTGGAAGTGGGCATGTTTCGTGATGATAATAATGTAAAGTACTGAAAAATAATAGGGCACAGATACAGAGCAAACACTGCTTAGACAAAATGAATTATTCATAATAAAAAGCCCTTTAAAAACTATTTAAAGTGTTTTTGTCGCTTAACAGTGCATTTTTTTAGCAGATTTGTATATGCAAGAAAAACTTGCTCCCATTTTTCAAATAATCTTTAACCTTTCTATGCTCGTAGCAGAGCTATTCCTTAACATTTATTTCAGGTAAAATAAAAGTCAGCTTAAGTGCAGGATTTCGTTACTAAGCTAACAAACTTTCCCTTGAATGATATATTATTTTTATTGAAACTCTTTTTCTGTAATCCATTTTTCTCTTATTTCCAACCACTTCAGATACACATTTAAGGAAATGCTGGTTTTCTTTCCTTTACTTTTCAAAATAATAATATCAGACTTTAACAACTGAGCTGGTTTGGATTTATTTTAAAGCAAATCCCACCTGCAGCAGTAATTTAAACACATTACTTGAATGGCAGAGTTTTTCAACTGAATGTACTCTAAACTATCTAACATCTTCATCACAATCTCTGTGACCCAAGAATGAAACAGTATACCCTGGTGAGTATGTTGAGGTCAGGTTATCAATTGCACACTTATGAGGTATTCTTTATTTTACATAAAACATCTAATATGGGCCTCAGGGTTTGCAGGTTCCTCTGATTTTACAGAACTCAGTAACTAAGCTTATTTATTGGATCAAAAATAAAAACACACAACTTCTGCAGATGTGACTGACAACCTGCTTTCCAGGTCATTTTTACTTTCAAAAAAAGGAAGACAGCTGCTTCTATTAGTCAGTTAGTTTCTGGGAAAAAAAATAAAAAACCTTCCACCCCTGTGGCCTGATTATAGAAAACTATTACAGCAACTAAATTATGTTAGTATTTAGCCAGAATGGCCTGCAGGAAAGAACACCTCAGATCCAAGTAGGTTCTATCCATGAAGCATTATAAATAAAGAAATGCAAATTCAGAAAACTAATGGCCTATATTTGGAATTAACAAAATATACCCTTTTTAAAATTTTGCAGTCATATCAATATAGTTGTGCTGATCAAAGTCAAAAAAACACTTTTCACTCAGACACTGTAGGCAAGTGGTTGCATGTCATCATTACACCTCAAGTTCTGTTTCTCTGACCGGCTTAGCAGACTTTGGAATTGTGCTCAAGTGTAATGTCAGCATGCAACAGCAGTCGGCACTTTAATATGTCATAGAAGGTCAGTGAGAACTGGAGTATCTTGTGCTCTGCGACTGTACACTCAAAGTTATACCACATTATAAACAGTCCCACAAGGTCAGTGAAATCAGCTAAGACCTGGTGGTTTGGATCTGGTCTTTTTTTTCAATTTCAAGATAATTTCATTGCTTCTCTAATATATCCTTTGTTCATGTCTGTATATTGGTGTGGATCGTCCTGTGTCTCCAGCGGAAAAGGCCAATGACGACTTCTACAGCAAGCGCCGACATTTGGCAGAGCTGGCCGCCAAGGGAAGCCTCCCTCTCCACCCTGTACGTCTGGACCACAGCCCCAGTAGTCCCTACAGCCCGGAGGTCCCATCCCCATGTCCCAAACAGAATGGGCACAAGTCCAAAGGCAGCAAAGCCCATACTGGCCATCCACTGGCCTACAGCTGCAACACCATCGCCAGCCCAGGTGTGATGAAGGGCTGGAATGGGACAGAGAGCATGGACCGGCGCAAAGCCCATGGGACCAGGAAGCACTGCACTGTGGAGCAGGTCAATGAGTTGCACGCGGCACGCAGCCAGCAGTTCCAACCCTACTTTGTCACCAATAGCAAGACGGAGGTGACCGTGTAATTGGGGGGGTGGGTAGTTAGTGCATCATTTCTCCCACAGTACTGAGAGTAAGCAAGCAAATGGGTTCCTATGCTTGGACCCATTCACGGGGAGTGCATTTGGACCACAACCCCAAAGGAGGAACCCCACAAGGGTAGCAAGGTGGCAGCACAGGCACCCTTTGTCCGTGTGATGGTTCGCGTGTGCTTCTGTATGTGACAAGGCATTGCAGAAAACTCCCGTTGTCAGCAGAACAAAACCTTGACAGCATTACCTGAAAAAAATAAAACCAACTTCCATCTTATTAATGGTTTTGTGATCACTGTTAAACAATATCTAAAGGATAATAGTAATCAAAGTAATTAAAGCAAAAGTAATGATGACCAGACCATTTCATCAGACATATTAAAGCAATATCATTATCAACAGTATGAAATGGGAACTGAAATGGAAATACACTTTAGGAATTGCCGGCAGCAAAGCGGCGCAGAACCATAACCTGTGATGCTTTGCATCAGTTTACATTGGTATTGTTAAAGGTGACATACTTGGTTCACGTCCACAAGGAGCCATGAATCCTGAAGGGGAAAAACCCTAAAGAAAAAACACCTGTCGCCGGAGCTCATCTTATTGTTGTGTGGAAAAATGACAAAAGACAGAACACAGGGTCAAGTGAGCAAGATACGCAGTACAAAAAAAAAACTGTAGTGATACTGTCTGGACGCAAGGAAAATGACTGTAGGAGCGGGTCAGCAGACGTAAGTCTGAGCCTGGCTGAACTCAATGTCACTTTCAGAAAAAGACGAACCGGATGTGGACAGGCATGGAGCGCTGAGCAACAAACACAGCAACGCAAACTGTTTATAAACTATTTATACCCCTCTCACTCCATTCCCTTAATGTTGGGCTGTGCCTTTGTTTTCTTAACTGTTATTTTTGGTCTAAGAGCTAAACTCAGCAAACACTGCAGATATATAGATTTACCGAAAAGTAGACAGTAGGGTAGATCTCCAGCTGTCAGCTCTCACAGTGTATGGTAACCAGTTGAATGTTCTTATTTTGTTTGTTTGATTGATGTTTTTTGGCTCTTCTTCACATAATTTATATTTCATACATCTGTCTTATGTCACTTTACTCATTTTATCATAAAGACAGATGAGAAGAGACATCATGTCTAGTTAATTTTATTTCAGATGATCCCTTGTCAATGCAGACATAAGGTCAGAACTACACAGAACATGAAAACTTGGAATATGCCACAGATATAGACACGACAGAGCAAATTAATTGTCGACAGTATTCACTGTGTTAGCAATTTGTCATTTGTGCACCATATAGCTACTGCCAAACCCCCAGAGAGAATTTCAGGAAGCCATTCCATCCATTATCATTAACCACCTAATCCTGGGGATGGTCACGGTGGCCCGGAGCCTATTCTGGAATTATTAAGCTATGGAACCAAACCGCCGATAACATACGGGTCCAACACAGGGTGGCTACACACATCATTCACATACTGTGGACTACAGGCAATTTAGAGTGACCAGTAAACCTGAAGCACATGTCTTTGGACTGTGGGCAGAAACCAGAGCACCCAGAGGAAACATACACAGACACGAGAAGAACATGCAAACTCCACGCAGACAGAGTTGGATTCGGACTCATGCCCGATCAGCCCAGGTTGTTTGACATGTTAGCACAATGCGCTGCACCGTCATGCGGCCTATTTCATGCAACAAAAAAACTGATTCATTGCCTCACAATACACATATCTACACTTAAAAAAATTGTAAAAACTAAAGAACTATAATATTCAATTGGCAACTAATATTATTTATATTTGATAGCATAATTATAACTAAATCAAGTATTGTTGAAAAAAATGATCCCACTTTAATACGCTCATCTAAAACGTATTCAGTACCATGGGGATGAAACTAATGGAATGTCACATTCTAAAAAGTTAACAAAAGATAAATTTATGCCTGACCAATCATTAAATGTGCAGCTCATTGAAGCATAAAAATATTGCTTTGGTTTAGTTTGGCGTCCACTGTTATAATGTCTTTATTCTGGAGTGGTCTTGGACTAGGAGGTATGGATCAAAATGAAGCAGGCAATTTAAATTTATAAGATATTTTTCAAAGAACCCTGAGTTCCTATTTACAACTGACATAACTGATTCATAATTAATTAAAATTTAAATTGTCTTTTGATTTTCTGGTTTTATATCTGCCACCTTTTTCTATATTTCAAGTGGTACCCCAGAAAGCCAGGAACTACCTCAATGTGAAGCTCACAAAAAACATATATTACATTGCCTAAAAAATGATTTACATTATTATTGTTATTTCATAATAAATACATGGACTGCTGGACTGAATGGCAAAACATCTAACAGGATTTAGGCCATATTATTATTAATATATACTGAATATATTTTTACTCATTGGGATGATTTATTAAACAAGCATGGGGTGGTCTATATTCTTGCAAAATAAATTCTAAACTACTTCTTAACATATCTAATAAGAGGATAGAATTAAAATTGTGTATTAATTAAATAATTCGTTTTATTGCAAGTTTTTCATTGTAATCATGTTTAGTTGTGAATATGCAAAAATACTGGAAGACATTTCAGATTGCTGTTAATCTACGATACCTTTTATTTGCATGTCAAAACATTGCATGAATTTAAGGGGTATGAAAATTTCAGATGTTACCTGCAGATTCTCTCTTATATTAGATAAAACAATTTAATGGAAATTGCCCAGATGTTTTGTGCTATTTAGATCTGTTTCCCAAAATGATGTGATTTTTATCAAGATAACATCGGACTGCATAACAATGTATAACACTGGACTGTTTTATTCAGTCACCTAAGATACAAGTAATGCCCCTCTGATGTGTCTTATAATTTTATCACTGCAAGATTTTTAAATAATATTAACCAGGGTTAAGTAGGGCTTGAAAGTAGAGAAAAACTATAATGTTGCACATCTAATACAATCCACTTCATTTGATGAGGGATTATGCAATGCATTGGAAAACGAATTTCCAAGGTAACTAATTTTAGAACAGGAAAAATCATTTCAAAAGTTAAATGCACAGGGAAAGCATCCAAAATCATGCACAAAGCTGTGTGCTGAGAATTTGATCTAACATGTTAAATGAGTGGTGGGTGGCTTGACTGACATACTGTGTACTTGTAAAATTAATCTTTGCACTTTTCATTGACTAAAAAAATTATACTATATGTATATGTTTAGCACATTCAATTGTTGTGCTGCTTTAGTAAATTTTACATATATTACATTATATCATTCATCCAGCCATTATTATTAACCACTTAATGCTGGTCAGGATGGTGGCTGTGTGGAGTCTGTCCCCGAATCACGAAACTACACCCTAGACTGGATGCAAATTACTAGTTTTATTTAGATGTCTAATTGATATGTATGAATAATACATTTTGGTATCTTTAAATATGCTAATGTATAAACGTTCTTCATGACCCACGTTTTAACCTTCACGTATACCCAAGGTACACTTACAAGACATGGAAGTAATTGTAAAATAAAAATTTATTTTAATCTGCTGTATTAATTTGATTTTGTTTTTTTTTAGCAAAATGTACATTTTGAAGTGCAACACTGTCATGTATTTATAAAAAAAGCATTCACAAATAACAAATATCCACAAAACTGGAATTAATTGAGTATTTGCTAAACGTCAAACGTGGCTAATAACTTTCAATGGTATCAACCAAATCCTGGTATGTGAAATTTAGTTGCAGCACTTTTTTTTCATTTTTCAAATAACATTATAAATAGACTTTTTCATAATAGTTGGATTCCAGTAGATGGCAATTTTGCATCCTTTGGGTCTGAATTGCCCTTCCCACATTCCATTTTCCCTTTTCTAGCAGGTGAATTATATACATGTGATTCCCTCAGGTGGTCTTTTAGCTTACAGAAAACTGAATGTCCAAGGCCATATTGGTTCTGGTTAATGGAACAGAGGACAAAGTATAGTAAATGTCTCTGATGAGGACATTCCACAAAAAATAATACTTTGGGCATTTGAAAAAAAAAACAAGAAATGCCTTTTTTTGCGATTAAATACTCTGATCAACAGATAAGCATGACAGCTAAGAATGTAGATGTGTTTACCTGCTGTTAGACCCTTTCAAGTAAACAGAACCTATATTGTTCCACTATAAATATTCAAGTCTATTGTTAATGGATAAAAATAAACTTTACTGAGTTGTTTCTAATTCTAACGTGTCTGCTGTGCAACACATAATTAAAAATAAAAGGTGCCACATTTAAACTGTGACGCTGTATGTTAAAGATCCTAATTTTCCACCAATAGGTTCTAAACAAATTCATGTAGAAGCAAAGTTTACCATCTGCTACCCACCTCTGACTGTGTGGTTTTCACCGTTAACCTAGGTCCTAACAATTGTGTACAGTTAAGTAGTCCCGAGAGGGTCCTTGTTGCATTAATAAAACCCCAAAATTCTGCTACACTACAGAAAATTAAATTAATTAAATTAAGAATATTGAAAGTATTCTAATAATCCACCTCCTCCTATGTGTAACCTAAAGAAAAATACTGGAATTTTGGAATTACGGACGGTCCAACCTAAAGCAGTTAATTTTTTAAGTGAAACTGACAGCTCCTTAATCATGGCTTAAACAACAATATGCAAATAGCACATGCCAGGTTCAGACCACTCTGAAACCCACCACCTTAACCAAGTGACAGTTCAGCGTCTCATAATGTTTGTATTGGATCGGCTTTGAATACTGGGTATGTAACCTGACATTATGATGACTGACCATTTTAACACCTGGGCATGAGATCATGACCCTCTTTTACCTGCTAAATGTGCAAAAAAATGAAATAACATTTATTTATTTTTCATTTGGTTTTGTTTGAAATATTTAAAACGTGTAGTGGTGCACTCAGCATGAAGGTAAACACTTCTGTAACAGACAATGGCTGTTATTAGCTTTAAAGATTTCCACACAACCTACTGTGGCAGGCAATTTCATTATTAAATTCCAGGACTGTTTAATTTCAACTGTCAAATGAAAAAGCACTAATATGTGGCGTAAATATATTTACGTTACGGACCTAAGCAACAGAAGCATTATAAGATTGTCACAAGTGTGGGTAAATACCTGCACTACTGAAGAAAATAGTTATAACTAAATTAATAAATGTATTTAAAAAATATATTGTTATTAAAGTCCAAACAAGAAAATAAACAACATCATCTGAAAAGGGTATATATTTTGTGGCATTTTGAATGTTAAATGTTTTTTTTGTTTGGAAATTTTCTTCTAAGTTATTGTCACTGTACTACTTGTTATATACTGTTTTTTGTTCTAAATTATTGACACATAACATGGAAAATAATGCCTTCATGTCAGTTGCGCAAAGGGAAATGGATATTTAGAATTAACTGAAAAAGTGTCTTCAGATTAGAGATTTAGCAAATCCTTTTTATCAGGAGGTGGGAGCGATGTTTCCTGAACATGAGTAGCTTAGTTTGTTACGAGACGATTACGAACCTCTAAAGACTCGCATAATGATTATATTATATTACATTCTGTGTACAAATAAGAAAACATATAAATTAATCAGTTCTTTTACTGTAAGTGCATTCAAGCAGTAAACAAAAAATGTGCTTTAGAAGCGGATGGCCATCGACTTCCAAATCCATGAATAACATTCGGGAAGTGAATGTATATTGTGAAAATGATATAATACAAATTAAGAACATTATGAACTACTGAAAGACAATTCCCATTGAATAATTAAATTTATAGATGCATAAGAATCTTGTCATTTTGTCATTCATCCTGTGTTCCCCATTTATTTTTTCTCAATTATTATGTCTTTAAATGGACAAATCTGTAGGCAAATGTTTTATACTCTTATACTGTACATTCTGATATGACTTTATAACTGCTAAAAACGTTGTGGGGGAAAAAAAATGTTGCAGAAGAAAATGGACCATACAGTTACTTGTCACTGCTGTTTTTCTCTACAGGCACTTAGCTCATACTCACGTTCAGATAAGATCGCTTTCCAGCCACCTGCAAAACTAATTCAGTTTTAGAGTCACAGACTAGGGGATTTTTTTTTCTTTTTACACCTGTTGTAACTGATATGACGTTTTTTTTAATTCTTATTTTGAATGGTAAGTAGGTGGGTAGATAGCTAATCATGCAGTGACACAAAATATACATATATGATATTCATGTTGTGTGTATATATACGTATACGTGTTGCTATTGTTAGAATGATTCAACAATGCACATGAGTTATCAATGAAATATCTTATTGTGGTTCCCTTCCCTTGTCCATGGTTGCACAATTATTGATGTTCACAGTGTTCCCTATAGGCTGCCTACCCATAACTCACCTTCAGCTTGTGGGATTTAGTCATTGAATATCCAGTGTGTATTATTTTTATGTATAAATAGAAAAGTTGAGCAATATCTGTCCCGTCAAATCCCACACTGTAGCAGTACTCTTGATATATTCCCTTCGCCATTCTCTTTATGTTGATTGGGGTTTCTTCTCTAAGAATGTTGATTTGTAATAAATATATTGACTGTATTATATATTTAAATTTCTTACGTGGCAATAAACTGAATACACACTTTCTTTGAACTAGCATGCCTGTGTTGATTTTGTGGGACTCACTCCCTGCTCCACTTCCCATTTCCCATGTTCTATATGCTGAGCAGATGATTAAAAACATTTTATTCTTTAAACGGTAATTGGCTTTTTTTGAGAAAGAATGGAGGACCATCCATTGTACACCTCCTGGCAATGAGTGAGTGAGTGAATAATAGAGTGTGAGTGAGAAAAAGTGAGAGTGAGTGAGTTAAAATGACATCAAATGTAGAAATGTAAAAATGGCTGTAAGACTTTCCACTTACCAGGCAAAGTGTTCAACAAAGCATTGAAAAAGAAAACAAAGGAAAAACATTTTCTTTGTTGAATTCAAATACAGCTGCTCTCTGCTGGTTTTCTTCGAATGACCTCCACAGCAACTAAGCACTCAAAATAATCAGACAATACATCTTTCAGATGCTATCTGTCACAGATTGAGCTTGATTGATGCAACATGGCTGTATTTGTTCAAGGAGCAGTCAGACTGCTACCTCCAACAGACTGGTGATTTACACAGCCTGGATCCAGAATTAATGACCCCTTTCTGAGAAGCTGAAACGCCAATCATAAGGCTGACCCGGAGTCTGTGGGAATGCAAGAAGCCCACCTGTGATGTTCATGAAAATGAACTTAGATGCAGTATTGAATTTGAAACTGTAATGTAAGCAGTTGTTCAACCCAGAACAAACTTCAGAACTCAACAGGGAGCGTGTCTGACAGTAAGGAGAAAACACAAAGAACATTCACCCTGATCAGCTCAGAATAACATCAGGAGGGCATATGGAAGAGCAACGGGGGAATAGCCTGGTGAAGGACTGGTGAGAATGTTGAGCGAAGATACTCACCACTGATCAAACCCTAAAGCTGCATTTAAGAAGTTAGCGCTGAATCTACACAGATGCTCTGTCCTCCAGGTATAAGAAATAACTAGAGCATGTGGTACATGAGCTCCCTCCCTTCCGTGAGTACGGCTGCCTCTGCATGTTGCAAGTCCACTCAGCACCTTCAGTGAGTTCCAGTGTTCACCGCCCTAAAGCCACACAGTGACAAGGTGAATCTCCATGCTGACCTCAAAGGGATGGAGACAGTGTTGGAGGTGTTTACAACAGATGCATTCTGCTCTTGTTTTGCCTGAGGCAACAGACAAAATTGTATCTGGGAAGATAGCAGAAGAACACTGCTGTCAAAATTCAGGACTTCGGCCCCTTCAAAGGGTCGATAAACAACAGGAGTTCAAGCTTAATGTTACCCTTGGCACGGAGTCAGGCCCCTGTAAAGCAAGTGCTGCTCAATTTTCTAAACTAGCCCATGTATATCTTTCTACATAAACACCAGTTTCTAACTTAAGCCCTCACAGAATGAAAGGATTTACTCAGAATGCTTTACATTGGTTTTTCCTTCCCAATGCAAGAAAACAAAGCTAAAGACAGAATGGCAGCAAACTAAGTTAATCATACAGCCTAAATTGGGATGAATGATAACACATGACTATGAATGGCTGGCATGCTGTTTAATGCCAGTCAAATTCAGTGCAGTTTTTAGATCAGTGTGGTTCTGCAGCCCACAAAAATGAGGATATCTGAAAACGGTCAATGCAAGAGATTATGCTTATTTAAGCAATTATTAAATTATATTTAATATTTATACGATTTAAAATGTTAATTGCTATGATTCCATAATTTAATGTTAATGGTGGCTAACTCTGGTCCTGGACCACAGCGATGGAGTTGTTATAGATGATAAATTTTAATTATTTCTTGAATTAAATCTGGAACACCTGGTGAGATGATTTATTAACAAAATAATTCACTAAAGCAGCTGTTATACTGAAACGCAGCATGTGCTGCTGACCTTAAGGACAAAAAAACTTTACCACTCGTAATGTCATGCAAAAATTCGATTCAGCATTCTATAAAGTGGGAATGTTATCCTGTTAGAGGTACATTTATTGATGAATCAAGATTAGTGAGCAATTGTTGTTTGAGTGACCTTTTACTTTGCTGCCTGGACTTTCAGATTGCTGCTCTAGGACCAATTCTAGTTCTATATTAAAATACAAGTAGATATGAACATTCACAATACTCTGAGTTTTTGCATTTTCCCATTCTGGGTTCTTCACCCGTATGTAATCTTTAGCATCTGGAACTGTTTTTATATCTAGTTCTACATCTGGTTGATTAGACCAATCTCTCCCCTTCCATCTGTGGTCCTTTCTTTACATCCATCAGATTGATTTTTTTTCTTTTACCATATTTTAGAATAAAATGTTGCTAGACAACAAATCCAACACATTGCCTGAGATGGTTTCATTTTCAGGATTGTGGAATAGTGCACAATTTTATTAGAACTTCTGCCCCCTGAAATCAAGGAAATGTAAACTTTAATCTGGAAAAAAACAGATACTGGTGAAGAATGAACTGATGCGCTTCCTGTACTTTACCATTTCCCTGACTCAAAATACACCCCGAATATGTCTCCCAGACATGAAAACTGAATTATACAAGTGGACCGTGATGCAGCAGTCTGTTGACTTGTCCCATCATTACACTGTCCTGTTGGGCGCTGAATGACACATGCTGCTGTTATACAACATATGGGCTGGAATTTCTGACCACATCTGTGCAAAATGGCCAGTGACACGTTTTTCATGGCCAGTTACAGGAACAGTTAAAATGCTTTTAACTGGTCTCATCTGCCTCAGTGACTATATTGTCCCTCCTGACCTATTTATATTGTCTATGTTTGCAATATTAACTTGTCCTTTTTAACTTGCAGATCTTAAAATTCAGTGCAGAAATAGGTGCTCTAGCAGGTTTTTTTTTTTATTGCTTCTTCAGTTTGACAGCATAATCGTTTTGGAAAAAATGCATTTTAAGCACTTAGAACCTCCGTGCAACTCAAAGTGCAGGAAAACCCTTTTTTTTAAATAATAAGGCAGGATTTGTAATAAATAAGTTGTAGATTCTACAGCCATAAACATATTTAGTCTTTAATAAAGCAGCAGGGAATTGAATGTCACTGTTCCACAGTTGCGTGCAGGAAGAAATGTTTACAGTTGTGATTAAAATGGTAAATGGAGCATTATGTGGCACAGACCATAGCTGACAACTCCAGCAGCTATGTCTACTTGTTCTAAGTATTCTTCTGTTTGCCGTGTATGTTTTCAGGCTTCAAAAGCATTTCGACAATAAGAATTTACACTGTTAGTGGAAAAAAAATGGCCTGTGAGAATATTCCTTCCTTGGTTTTCATCTTTGGAAACCAAATAATTACAACTAGGCTCACAGTGTCTTCCCAAGTGCACCCCACTATAGTGAGGGCACTTATCCAAATGGACTTGAAAAATTATGCCCTTAGTGAAGATAGAGGGGGATATCTCCTGAATTATGAATGTGTCCTGACATGTCATTTAAACTAGATATAGAAAGGAGAGCGATTTTTTTTGTTGCCTACAAGCTACAAGAATAGAAGCATGAAGTCAAGCCCTTGAAATAAATAACACTACAAGTAATTCATTAAAATAAAATTTGACATTAAATCTATGCAGTGATACAGCAGTTGCTTGACATTTCAAAACTATGTAACAAGACAAGGTCTGTTATTACGTGATGTATAAACTGGCAGACTGCATGGTGTGATGTACCAATGGAAATAAATCTGAGAATGGAGGAAATGCAGTACTATATGAAATGATTTAGTAAATGACAGATCATCAGAATTGATGTTGAAAAGCCAGTTCTACAACTTATGATAAATAGTAAAACTAAAGCAGTAATGGAAATACTAAAACAGCTGATGTGGTGATGAGGGTAGAGTGGAAACTGATTTAGCAACAGGAAAGGAAGACCATCAACTTGGGTATCAATGGGACTACTATGTTAACTGAGCTAGTAATAAATTATGGCACAAAGGCACTACTAACTGATCAACTGATCAATGAATCAAGTGACTAGCAAAAGATTATTCTACTACATATCAAAAGTTTATATATACTGAGGACAATAATCCATCCTCTATAGAAAACAATCTACTTTCAGCTTTGTGGTGGTCTGGAGCAAAACGGTGGCATGAAGGAGGGTAAACTCGAGAATGGACACAAGTCTGTTGCAGGGTTCTTCGCACACATTCATTCACTTATGCATAAACACAGTAAAGGCAATTTAGAATCACTTATTCACCTAAAAAGCATAACTAGGCTGTGGGAGGAAACCAGCAAAAAAGCAAACTTTCCAAAGACAGAACCGGATTCATACGGACATCCAAACTTAGATCCTACCAGCACTACCCATTCTGCCACCTTCCCACCCTCTCCACAAACACCATAGATTTCACACCATTCAATTCCAGATTTACAATGCAGAATGACATGGCATTAGGTTAGAAAGGGCACATCTTAGACAAAGACACTAGTCCATCACAGTTTATCAGTTTAATAAAAAATTTAATTGAATGCTATTGAATGAGGACATCTTCCAGAGGCATCCCCCCCAGTATTCCTCCCTAACTCTACCTGCATGCGACCACATTTCTTCAAATCCCATCAATTTTTTCATTAGTAGCTTGACAAAAGTTTTCTAGCTTCTCTTTTTCAGACTTTTTTGTAATAATGCTGTACATCAGTGGTTTTTTTTATGAGAAAAATATGGCATTTGTTGGAAGTGGTCTATTTTAGTAAATTTCATCCTCTTACAAGCTGTCTACTCCAGCAGTGTCCCTGTGTACAGCTCTGATCCAAGGATTAAATGGGTTCTATCCTCACAGTAACTTCAAAAGGATCAGCAAATCTCCAAAGCCTCACTTGAGATAACAGCAATTATGTGGTATTAAAATTGCTGAACCATCCCTTAGCTATTAATTAGCATTTGTTTCACATTCACTGCCTGTAAAATTGCACTGCAGGAAATGCTAAAGATGAGAAACCCTGCCAAGATCTTCCATTAATTTTTAATGGAATTAAAAATTGTTCCTTTATTTTTTCAATTTGCAGATATATCCAGCGAGAAGCGGTACAAATCTTCACGCTGCAGCGAAACTATACTACCAAGATTGTTTAATTGTGCCATCGATGCTTTCGTGAAAATGCAATTCGAAAGGTGGAGGCTGGAGCACTAGATTGAGATAAATAGTATCTTAAAGCATTTTATTGAAAAAAACCAACCAAATACTATAATTTCCTACAACAAGTGGACTGTGAGATAGACTAAGAATAATGCAGGCTAACAAGTAGTGGAGCTAGGGATGATGGGGAGTGAATGATGGACAGCTCCCCACATCCTACCCAATGCTAGTTCAAGGTTACAATGACCAGCTGCAGCCAACTGCAGACCAGTCAAGGACATTTAAGGTTGCTACTCCAAGGACTTGAATAGTCTAGAGGCAGAGAGCAAGAAGATGCCCTATAGCTGGCAAGGAGGTGCTTTCACACACTTTTTTTCTGTTTTTGTTGTGGATTAGCCTTTTGCTTACCACGTTTTCCAGAATTAACATTAAGCATAACTCCTTTGCATATGGATGTTCCAGTGAAAGAGCACAATACAGTTTTTGCAAACTTGGGCCACTCTAGTGGCACCCTGTGACTGGGCCACCATCCAGAAGGCAGCAACGAGTAAGTGGGTGAGGAGTATACTGTTTCCATGTCAGAAGCATTGTACTCAGTCTCCTGATTCACAGATGACTCACAAAATATTTTATTGCAAAAAAAAAAAAAAAAAAGCTCAACGGGTTAACTTGATGTGCTGCTCAGTTTATTATATTTTTCTGTTTTAAGTGGACAATATAGCATACAAACACATTCTTGCTTCCAGACACCACACTTGATCCTCATTGCACCCGACAGACCGTACACAGAACGAAAACACAGTTTTGCATGTGTTTGGCAGAATCTCATTATACGAACATTATAATCAAATCAGCACAGAGGATCCCCAGTCATACTATATGAGTGCAAACTTTTTAACTCAAACGACTGTCATTCTTATAAAAAATGCAAGCAATTTTCACTGTGAGCCGAATGACTTTTACATCTTCCTCTGAAATCCACAATATAATAATTTGTTTATGCTGTGCAGTTAATATAGAATGTACAATGCTCTAGTGAGTAATATTGGAAATCCAAGGAAACAGTTTTAATGTGCAACTTAAATCATTTAGTGGGATAACAGAATGAAGACATCTCCCTTTTGTTTTAAGGCTGATTAAAACTGATCTACTCAGCTTGCACATTTGCACGTCGGGTGACTTTTTTGTGCAAGCTTGGTCTCTCCAGGGAGGCTGAAATCGATCAATCTGATGCCACCAGCCTACAGATTTGCTAACAAATTTAATGTCCAAAGGCTTCATTCCCTGCTATGTATATGGTCTGTGTAACATTCATAGCTTGTTGTCTTCCAGCCTTAACCATCAAGTGTAACACATTTTAATTATGTTTATTGTCAATTTTCTGTGAGCTTTACAGCTCCAGTAAATAGCAGCAATTATTTGGACAGTTTGAATTAGTTAGCCTAATTGTTTAGTAGTTACTGTTGTTTTTTTGGGGGGGGCGGGGGGTAGGAAATAGATTTTGCTGACTGAAAAACATTGAATAATGATTGTTCTCAGCTAGGAAGTTTAATTTTGATGTGATTTAAAACACGTAACAATCTTGAAAATCCCAGTGAAGGATGACTTCAAATGGAACAAAAACAAGAAGAGACAAGTCACGGTAGCAGCCAGTAGCTAATCTTTCATTTAGTACCATCTTCAGGTTAGGAAGGTATTACTGCCTGTGTGGTTGTTGGAGAATAATTCATGACGTGATCGTGACATAATGTCTTATATTACAACAATGGCAAAATCCAAAATAGTTTGTTACAGTTACACCACAGGTATTTGTTTCGAAAGTAGAGTCCAATATTGCAGGTGTCAATCTTATCCTGGCTGATGGTCAGAACAGCATAGTCACTTCATCGCCACACTGGTGGGGTCTAACAATTACACAGCGATAAATAATCTGCTCAAAAGTTAAATGGTTTATTGACTAAGTTTTGTTGACAGGGAAGAGATGGACATTGCAAAGCATAAAATCTTTCAGTTTCTTTCAAATGGCTCAAAGCTTTGTGCTGCACACTCTGCTGAGGAAAGTCAGAGCGTGATCGGTTAAGAAAGCTTTACGAGTTTCAATTTCACTCACAACGTGTGGAACTTGTCACAGACACCATTTCTTAAAACTGGTCTGCTTATTGATCGCTATCGAGCCCTATCGAGAGATAGCCCTATATAGGACTCCTTGTCTCACTTCTAAACCGTGCTCACATCTGTCTCACTGACAACACACAGCTGGAACATGTTGCACTTCACAGTACAGTGAGCTCACAGATTGGGACGGGAAGGGGTCTTTCTCTGGGAATTGGACTCAGATTGCCGTTCTGATTTGGCCGTGAATAAATCTCTTAAATGATGATTCACAGCACTGAACTCAATTACATGCTTCCCAAGTCATGCATGGTACTGTAACAAAGCCTAATCCCATTCCAAAATGCTACCCCCCCCCCCAATAAAAGTATGGTGAGACAAACAAATAAAATGAATTAAAATGTCTAACACTCACCAACTTCTGAAGTGCCATGTGCTGTATACCAGTAACCAGTTTTACATGAGATCGCAAGTATCTTCAAAGAAATCCCAACTGCCTTATTAGGTACATGAATGAGATTTTTTAGAAATACTTCAGTGCATTTCTAGATGACTTTTGGTTCTCAGTGAATCTGAAATGAACTTCAAATGGTTTAAAAGCTATCACAGATACATCAGTTTAAAAATGCATTTAAAGCTGCTCAAATTAGACACTTTTTAAAAATATTACATTGTTTAAAAATACATTTTGTCATCAGAAACAATTTAATAAAGTGTAGGAGAGATGAGAAACTGAATACATTGTTGTTACGTGTCTGTGTTGCTCCTGCTGTTTGGCGGTTGTTTTTCTGTTTTTCCCCTGTCTCTCTTCTGTTCTGTGTCACAGGTGGTTTGCTCCATCCGTCAATCATCAACAATCAGCCTATCGGAATGTGCCAACCGATGACCTGGGGGTGGGTTTTCTCCTTGATAAGCAGCACCGCAACACCCCCAAAGCTGGCTTTTTGGCTCACTGGTTTGGTTGCTGTTTGCTACTTGTATTTGGCTGTGTTATATTGTTATGTGTGACTTCTGGTTTGACTTTGTTTTGGCCTAAGGATTCTGGTTTTGGATAGTGGATTTTGGTCTAGTCAACGGTGTAAATAGTCACGTACTTGATGTCACGTTGTTCACTGGGTTGTTGGCTTGGATTGAGGACAGGGTAGTATGTGCGCGCACCTATATTGTACTTCACGTAGAGTTGTACGTACTGTTTAGACACATTAGGTAAGTGGGCAGGTGCCAACCCCTGTATTTTCTGTGTTACTTTAGACTAGCGTAGTTAGGTAGATATTTATTTTTTTCACTACGCTAGGAATAGGTAAGACACTGAAAATACAGATCAGGTTAGTGGCAGGTTAGTTTGTTTCTTTCTTTGCTTAGGCACTGTCCAAGTTCTCTATCCAGGTTAGCACTTTTGTTTGTATATACTTGTATATTGTATCATGTGTTCCTTGTATCATACACTGAACGAATTATAAACCACCTATTTCACTATTTTTGTGTGGGCTGCTTGTTGTTTATGCTCCCACTCCGCCGCCCTAGACAGGAGTCAGTAGTGGGGGCGTAACAATTGTAAATCAATGAGACACTACCATTACTTGTTCCTTTAAAAAAAATTTAAATATTACACCCAGTTGAGAGATAATGCCATGCTTTCTTAGGTACCAGGTTAACCTCCCTCCTCTAGAGAGCATTATAGACAGTGATGCTACATATAACAAAAACAAAATTACAACATGTCTCCAAGGAGGCTCAGTACCAGTACAGTCGCCAGAGTGAATAGTGTCCATTCATCAGGGCCGTGGCATTTGAACCACACTGATGTGGATTTCACTAAATACCAACTGACTCCTTGTTTCATGAACAGAAAACACATCATGGAAGAAAAAATAAAATAAAATTAAGCCACACAACGGAGCAGTTTTGTGACAAAATATGTGCATTTCACTGCCTCTCAGGAATTGACTCATGACAACATTCTCCAGTGATGAAATTTCTTTACAGTAGATGCAAATCACTATAAATTTGTTCACATTTATTTGTTTTCTTGCATTTATTAGTAAAAAAAAAAAAATCCTTCTGTCAAATATATTCCCATCTCCATTTGTCATGCATCGTGTGTTACATGTGTATGTTTCTTCTGTATGCACCTTATCAACTTTATAATTTTCTCTGAGGGACTCTGTCGTTCACCAGTAGCGCAGTGATGGTTCTCACCATGCCACCGACAAATCACATCACACCAGATAGCACTACAACCATAAGTGCAAAATCCTTGTCCGTCATAATCCCTCAAACACTCCTTGCTGCATGCTGAGACGTTATCAGGGACTTTTTTATTCTACAGTATCATTATGAGAATTGTATTGAGACACCGTGCTGAAATATACTTCCTGTAAGCAACATGCTCTCCATGAGTAAAATTTTCCATTAAAAAAATCATTTCAAATGAAAGCTTATTATTTTCATCAGACATAACATGGAAACCTGTTTTTAGTGCCAAATGGAAGTGATTTATTGTAAGCATTATGAAAAAAGAATACGAGAAAAGTCCAGGAAATGAATTGCAAAGATTTTCACATCAAGTAATAAAAAGTGATATTTTATCATCACAGGAAGCTACATTTAAATGGAGTCTTGGCTTGTCTTTAGGGACCTTCTATTTTGAAACAGGTCAAAAATTATTTTAAAGGAGCAAAATGTGCAAAGGGGGCAAATAAACAGAGAATGAAGTGGAAGTTACTACATGTAAAAAATGAGATACAAAGCAGATGGAGATTGGAGAAAACCATATGTAGAGAGGAAATCAGCTGGGCAGCTGAGGCGTCACCTACTAATATCTTAGCAACAAAACACTAAACAGATGTTCGGCATCATGCAAATGGATTTGGTGACATTCCACAATGTCTCATACATTATGTTTCTTTGAGCATGATTTATGTACTTCTGTATTTGAGCAATAATAGCAAGTTATAATCATCTTTCAGTTTGCTTGTGTGGTATCTCCAAATCAAAAGATATTGGCCTACTGTCTTTTTTATTTGTAATTTACAGAGGATTAAACACAATTTGAAATCACACCTAAGGCAACTTAGAAATAAGACTTTGAAAAGACCATGACTGATTATACTGAGCTTGGTTCTCCAATCTTCAATAATCTTGCTTTAAGAATTACTACCTTAACTTTGTTGTAACATGAGCCCCCACCATATGAGACAACAGTAATTCTCTCCAATCTCACAATTTTGACTTAGTAAGTTGTGGAATGTTTTTCAAATAGTTTTTTTTGACAGCATGAAGTGCACTGATTTGTAGGTCAGCTGAAAAAGTTCTTAAGAACCCTTCAGCAATCCCTCGGTATCTGAACTCTCTATGTCCCAATTTTCGCTATAATGGCAAAAATATACAGTACCTAAAGATGAATATCCAGAGAAACTTTCGTCATAATGGGAACACCCAAATAGGAATAAAAATCAAAATAAATAAAAAAATCAACAACTATGTACAGTGTACTGTAATAAAAGTACTGTATGTATTGTATGAAACTGTAATACAGTTTCATATCTCTACTGTTACAAATTTAAGGCACGCTATCCTTGTGTGGGAGCCGTCGCTTGTCTCTCTCTCTCTCTCTATACACACACACACACACACACACACACACACACACACACACACACAGTACTGTACAAAAGTCTTAGGCACCTGTGGGAAAAATGCTATAAAGTGATGATGGTTCCAAAAATAATGCCATGAATACTTATTAACCAATAAACCTTCTAAAAAGTGCAGTAGACAAAAAAACCTCCATCAAATCAATATTTGGTGTGACCATCCTTTAAAACAGCATCAATTCTCTTATGCAAACTTGCATGCAGTTTAAGGTCGAGGTTGGTAGGTTCTTCCAAACATTTTGAGGAACTGGCCACAGTTCTTCTGCAGACTTTGACTGTCTCTGCATGTCCTCCCAGACTGACTTGATCATGTTGAGATCAGGGCTCTGTGGGGACCATACCATCTGTTGCAGGAGTCCTTCTGCTCAAGATAGTTCTGTATGACTGAGATTGGGTGTTTGAGGTCAAGTTCTGGCTGCAGAATGAATTTGGGACCAATCAGAAACCTCCTTGATGGTAGATAAGAATCTACCTGCACTTCTCAGCAGACATTGAAGTTGCATGCCTAAGACTTTTGCACAGTACTGAGTGTATGTATATGTATATATATATATATATATATGTGTGTGTGTCTGTGTGTGTGTGTGTGTGTGTGTATGTGTGTATATATATATATATATATATATATATATATATATATATAAATCAAAGCCACACAAATAGATACTAGAATGCCTAGCACTGTACAAGGTCTGTAAAATGTTAATAACCTTCATCAAGAACTCAGTGGTCCACTGGCAGACAACATTAGAAACCAACTCAAACCAACTCAAAGAAAATTGCACAGGTGCCCAAAAATGTGTGGTATGTACCAAGGAGATGCACTATCCCCACTGCTGTTTTGTATACACCTGACCCCCCCCCCCCAACCCGATGATCACCAAGAGTGGTTACAGATACATGGTCAAGAATGGAGCTGTCATCAGCTGCCTCCTGTACATGGATGACATCAAGCTGTTTGTTAAACCTGAAAGAGACACTGACTCCCTGATCCATTTCTTCAGGATCCACAATGATCATATTGGGAAATCATTTAGACTAGCGAAATGCAGCTGGAAGACAGCAAGTGAACGAGAGAGAGAGAGAGAGAGAGAGAGAGAGAGAGAAACTGATAACAACAGTGGGAGTTGAACTATTGCAAGGCCACATAACGGACATGCAGATATACAGCATCCTCCAATCACAGGGGAATCACATGGCAGAAACTAGAAAAATAGCACCATCCAAATACCTCCATAGAGAAAGACAGGTCATAAACAGTCAGCTAAATGGGAAGAACATGACCAGACAACACGTATATCCTGCCAGTCATCAGAGTCCCAGGTGCCACAGTAAGTTGGCCAAGATAGGAAATGGACATTGCCAACATCAAGACATAAACACTGCCATCCAAAATCCAACATGTAGAGACTGCACACTGGCTGGAAGGGACCTGGAAAGTATGATCATTACTATGCTGAATGAAATATGAAACATCCATGAGTACATGCAAGTAATGCCCCTTAAAGATGAGCTGATAGGGGAATTTCTGAAGCAGATAGGGGATGTGCATAGTAGAGAAACACAGGAGGTACCATAGGAGAACACGCCCCTCAATGGAATTACCATCGACAGATAGCAGAGGTGGCTGACATGAGGAAATCCAACCACAGGCTGAGGCTGGAAAAGGGACAGTACAGGACCGAAGGGACAAGGCAGGACTGAAGGACAGTACAGAGGCACTGATCATGGTAGCACAAGAACAAGCACTCAGCTTCAGGTCAGTCGGTACAGAGGTACCATATCAAGTTTGACCTCAGCTGCAGGCTGTGTAAAACAGCCCCCAAGACAATTCCACACCTAGTAGCAGCTGCAACATGCAGGCAGGGATAGTGTTTACTGAGCAGCACAACCAAGGAACAGGAATCTTATACAAGAAAATCTGTAAGGACAATAGTGTTGACACACCCAAGTCCAAATGGGTGGCACCACACAGAGTAGTGGAGAATAGAGCCAAGATTCTGTGGGACTTCCACATCCAGACTGATAAACAGATACTGACCAACAAATCAGATATAATGGTAATAGATAAGGATGAGAAAACAGGAGGGGTGACAAATGTGGTGATTCTGAGTGATAGAAACATCAGGAAGAAAGAATATGACAAGCTGGAGAAATACCAGGGCATAAAAGAAGAACTGGAGAGAATGTGGAAGGTGAAAACCAAGGTAGTGTCACTGGTGAAGGACTGTGTCCTGCTAAGCTGGAGGAGTGGCTCCATCAGATCCCAGGTATGACAACACTGAACAGTGCAGTCATAGGAACAGCATACTGTGCCATACCCTTAAACTCCCAGGCCTCTGGTTGGAGACATAAGTTGGAGAAAATTTACCACCCACAAGGGGAAAAATGGGCAAGAAAGGAATTTTTTTTAAATATATGTGCAGTTAAGAAATGGAAGCATAAGCATAAGGAGTGTAGGGATAAACGTAAAGACAACTGTAAGGAGCCACGAGTTATAAATAGTTTTAATGCAGTATTCAGTGTGTCCAGTGTGATGGAAGTCATGAGGTCAGGCAGTGAGAGATTTTTTAAGCAGAGGCTCATGTTGCATCTTCCTCTTCATTTCCTACTCTGGTTGACAACTGACCTAAACGGAACAATACACAGCTCAGTTCCAGCTGTTGTGTCTCTGTAGTTTTCCAGTCTTTTACACAGTACAAGAAGGCCTCGTAATTGCAAATGAGAGAAATCTACCATGGAGTAATTCTGCACAATTATTCCTTTAGCTTTGTGCATTACACAGTAAAATAATATAAATTATAATCCTATTTCGTTGCTACTTTTACAGATGCAGGAAGTTAAACAAAATGACTGACATATTTGGGCATTCGCCAGTGACAAAATAGCAAATTACAGTGTGAGATTTTTCCAAAAGAAACTGTTCCGCATGGACTGAAATTCAAACTTTGCTGAATACCACATCTTTGTAATACTTTATGACAATCATTGCAAATGTTTGTTCTTAAAAATTCATTACATGGCTTTACAGTGAAAACTCATTTTCTCCATGTATCAGACTTCCATTATAGTGATCTTCTGGCAGTATAGATCACATGCATCAGTATGGGAAAACGTCACACATCATACAGTTTAAATTCATATACAGTCATAGAGTGTGTTGAAAGAGCATATGAACCAGCTCAAGATGTGCTTTATGCCCCTCCTATCACACGTCAGCATCCAGATTTTACATGGAATTCTGTACATCCTTTTTGTTCTGTGCTTGTTCAGATCATTAACCAGAGGCTCCCGTTCACTATTAGCCTTGGGAGCCCTACTGCTGGGATCTGAGGGACAAGAGACTCAGAATGCCCTATGAGTGACAGCCACTCACTGGACCACTCACTCAGAAGATGCTGCCGTGAAAAATTATGCTTTTATATAACAATGAGAGCTATTATTAGGTTTTCAAGTCTAAGACAAAGTGCATCACTACAGGGACTTTTTTCAACTGGCTGTGGAAATACCACAGTAACCACTGACTAATTCAAATAGTGGCCAGATCTGGCGCAGTTTGCCATCAGATGTTTTATATCCTTTAGAGAGGGCTCATATTTTATATGCCTTCTGAGCAGCACAGTTCAAGAAGTCAAAATTGCTACTTAGCTATACTCATTGTTACTCTATAACTGCTATTATAAATCATCTTAAATTAGATTATATGATGTTCGTGCTAAAATGAATTAATTTGGTTTCGAAGTATCCTGATATTTAACACAAAATACTGCACAGCAATACAGTTTGTTCATTTTAAATGCTAATGTTACAATCATGAACTTGAAAGCAAGTTTTGAAAATTTTATTTCTACTTCCCATTTTTATGTAGACATTTTTGAATAACAGTTAACAAAGTGAACTGGAAAGTTAAGGCCGTGTAGCATGCTGGGCCTGCTGGGGTTGGAAAGTGACCAGGCATGGGGTGGTACAGTGAGGACTTGAGGTGGAGTTTTTTTTAGAATCAAAACATAAATATTAAATCCAAAAAAACTCAACAACTGAAAGGAGTATTTATTGCTCCACAGCGCAAGTAGTCCTTTCCTACATCTCTCCATTTAAAAGGGCCACACCTGAGTTTAATCCAGGTGGTGGGTGTGTTCTGGTCCTCGGTGGGCTATGACCCCTTTTCAGCCTACATTATGTAAACAACAGTTGATTGGGTCTCTTTTTGTGGTTGTATTTATGAACCATATTTTTTTTGTACATGGTATATTGTACAAACATTACTCTGCATTTAGATATTTCATATTATGCTAACACATCCAGGCAAAATAAAATCTGATACAGTGATGAAGCTAATTATTATGAATTCTATTTTTTATTTTAACTACAAAAGAAAGGAAATGGAAATAAATGGAAAAAGGAACCAGGTCTCTTGGTAATGCTAGTTAATGGAAGCCTTACGATGATAAATCAAATTCTGACATGACTTCATTTCATTTCATTGCATTGCATTTCTTGGAACACAATAAACCAATTGTCATTGATCAGACTAAGCTGGTCATCAAATATAAACAAAATAAAACATAAAATAAAAGATTTTTAAGATTATGTGCAGCATTAGGTCACAGCAACATATAGAGTCAGTAGACTGACATATTGCACATCTGTCTACATACAGCAAGGGTGAGGCTGAGGGTTAGAGAGTAACTGGATGTCACTGGCTGTCTGGATCATACAACACAGCCTAATAAGTTCCAGAAGGGTGCCCACACATTCTGAAGTTGTTTTGAATTATTGTGGGTATCAAATGTTAATTTTTCGAGTGGGAGGAGATTAAACACTTGCGACATCCACATATTTGCAGAGGGAAGTTCAGCTGTAGATCATAATTAATATGAACAGTCCTAAATTTTGAAGTCTACATCCACTACATCCAAAATTCAGGACTGTCCATGTTAGCTATTATTAGTATTCAAACACATGCTCTCCAATTTGGTTTATAATTCCAGAGATGTTTTTTAAAATAGAACGTTGAGACATACATCTTTCAGATACAAGGGCACAGCAAGTATGATGTCCTGATTAACTCTTTCTGTTCACACCTGAGCTTTAGTCAAAATGCCCGACATTATTAACATCATTAATACAGACTGTTTATGGTCACCCTTCTGGAGTTTTCTTTAAAACGCGTTTGATTCAGCGTGAGCTCTTCCTGAAGACTTTTAAGGGTGTCAGTCTGTAATGTTTTAAATACTTCTGCATGTGGTGTTTTGAGCCGTTGACGGAATAATGAAGGACCCAAAAATTCTTACAAAAAATATCAATTAATTTAAACATAGAACAAAACCTGTTGGTTAATGACTTCTTATGCCACTTTTATGTCAGTGATCACAATACAAAAAACAGTTTCCAAATTGTAAAACTCTAGCAAGTCAGTGAAGCTCCATAATAAAAACAATGGAACACAGAATACATTATTATTAAAATCAATTTAGTCAGTGATCCTTGTTGTCTATAAGGTTATGGCACAAAGGTAATAACCTTTCACAGGACATATGAATTCCAAGAATGTGAATCCTATTTACCTTAAGTATGTATACCACTTGGAGAGGTATAATATCAGCAGGATGTATAGTTTTTAGGATCATAGACTGAAATGCATTCCAGCATTACTTTATAAAGTTTACTAACGTAACAATCCTTGTCGGTGATGTTACTGATTTTAGAGGTCCAAGGTACGGTTGAGGGAACACACACTAGTCTTGCGAGATATGATTAAAAACACACCCACCCACAGAACTACTATACACACAACACTGGCTCATGGTTGTTGCCAAGCCTTGGACTTCCTACCACAGCTGGACACATTAACTATTTACACAGCAAGGCATTATGGGAGCCACAATTCCAACCGACGTTACACTCATAAATGGGTACGGTTTCAGTCACATTATGGTAATTATCAGCACTACACTAATTTAATTTTAATTCTAGTTTAATAGTGACCACAACGAATAATGAATGCTCACTTGTTTAAATTGAACAGCTATCTATACTTTGATTCCATAAGCTCAATCATCTCTAAGACTCAGAAGGAGATAAAGTCAAAGTTTTTTTGTCTTTTGGCTAAACTAAAATGTTTCAAATCAAAGGATTTAGACAGGGGTCAGTATAAAAGAGTTTGGAAATAAATTTAGATTTCATCTAGATGCATCATTTATTGAAACCAGGAAAAATGTATTTGCACCTAGTGCTTCCTTTCATTTAAATGTGGCCTGAATGACTTAAATGGAACACATGCGTGTCTGATGAAAAACTCACCCCCGCAGGCAGAGCACACAACATACAGCAAAACCTTATTAATGCAGTTCTCTACTGCTCAGCTTACCATACAGTGGGCACAATCACTTCGACAGAAGCAAGAATTTATTGCTCAGATTATGTTTGATGGCACATAATGATAGTATTCATTCATTCACTACTTCATTCAGTCTATATATATTTAGCGGGTATTATGATTAATATACAATCTTAATATCTTAGTGTGTAATTACGATATATATGTATATATATATAGTCATCTACCTATAGGTCTCTGCATCTTTGTGTAAATCAAATCAAATTAGCTTAAAGTTTCCGCAAAAGTCGGAATGGATATATGTCAAATAGGACAAACGTCGTGATTTTGCTTTAGCTTATCACAATGCAGGTATAATAATTATGGACCTTCCGGAACCAAAAAAAGATCAATGAAATCAATTCAATATATTGCACTTACTAGTACTTCTCTGAAAAGAACAACCAAACCTAGGATACCTGTATTTAAAATCTTAAGATAATCATTACATGTCAGGAACCATCTGTGTTGTTTAATTACACGATATTTGAGATGAGCGATTTTTTTTTCTCATCGTTTTTCATTACATGTGATGATTCAAGCATGCTAGGTCCTTGCATGCATACATCATATTCCGTTGAACTTTCAACTCTTATAGCATGTGTATTGTGCACAGGTCTGTGTGTTTGCACACGTGTGCATAAGAGACCCAGCTGCAAGCAGACCTTTCAGCAGCTCAAGCATGTAGGTTGTGCTATCAAAGCTGTGATTCCTAATTAGCAAACTCAAACTGACTTTGTGTTTTGTGTGGGTGTGGGTGCATCGTGGGAATTGGCCATACGTGTAGAGATATGGTGCTTTGTTGTGTGCACCATGAACATCTTAGTCAGGATGCTGGAGATGAACCCATCACTGACCTATTAAATAATGGGAACAGGCCTTGGGGATTGTTCACAGTCTCCAATAAAAAAGGGTTGCCTGAAAATTAAGTCTTGTGGTTACAGGGAGTGAGAGAAACAGTTTGTCAGGATGGCTCTATACATACATGCATATCGCTGAGATTTACAGGTGTGGCAACAATTTTTTGACTTTTTAAGGGGGGAAAGCATACATTTCAATGCTGAGTGGTAAAATACCTTCTCACCAAAATGCATCAGAGGTATTTGTTTTTGTCATTTTAACTCTCAATGGAAAACGTGTCAGTAGCAAACATGTCGAGCCTTCTGATTCCCGGTTGTTAAAGAGTGTACCTTACACAGTGTCCTGAATAGTTACCTGTAGAGTAACTGTTAACTGTAATCAAAGTGGGGTTGACAGCTTCTTAGTGGCCTACAAAGATAGAACAGAAAATCTCTACATTTACTAAGTTGTTTTATAATTCCACACAGTTGGCTGTCATACTAACTTGGCCAAAATTCATGAGAGGTCTCATAGGATTAGACTGAATTATACTGAAGATATTTAGATAGGAATTTTGTTACGTTCTTTCCTGTAGTGCTTCAATTTACAAAACACGGAACTGAATTAAGCATTTCTTCATTTTTTGACGATGTTTCCCAAACCTTTTCTGGCTGTGTGAGTGTGTGTTTGAACGGGGTCATTTTGGAGAAAAAAGTTCCTACAAGGACAGTAAACTCTGAAAAGAAAACACTGGTGGGATGTAAAAAAATAGATAAAAAAGAAATAAAATGAGTTTTTCCTTAGAAAATAAAATTAAACCTTTTTTTCAGGAATTCAAAGTACAAAATGTTTTTTTCATTAACTTTTATATTTTTATCAACGGCTGCTGGGGTGAAGAAATCACTTATTTTGTCCAAGTCTCAGTTTGAAGTCCCCAAAATGACAGAAAAAACAAACAAGCCTAAGCCTTTGCTTATACAGACCCTAACATGGAAAGGCAAACTGTATTAACATATTTATTGTATTTCTTGACCAAGATTTCATCTAAGTCTTCGCTGATGGCCTTTTTTCATTAAACCCTTAACAAGCATCATTAAGTTTTCCTCTTCTGCCAGTTTTCAGAAAGTGCCACAAGTAATTCTTGTTTTTCTTTAATATTATTGTTTGTGCGTTTTCCTTTCCAAATTTTTTTTTTTCATTTTTGGGAGGTTTACTGTGAACTGATCAGATGGAAAATTTTGAGAGAAATTATCTCCCTTTCTTGCATTATCACTTCACCCTCAACAGTGTATTTCAGTTCATCCTAATGCAGGAATTCTGTAGTCTGTGATTTATTTTTTTATTGTTCCGTTATATCTGTTGTCTGATATGGAGTGCCATACCATCCAGGGTGTAACCGTTCTAGTTGGATGCCCAATGATTCAGGGATAAACATCACACTGGTGCAACCCTAAGCCACAAAAAAGAGAATACTTGAAAGAAGTTAGAGATCTATGTCTATCTATGACATAGATACTACATCAAACTCAAGAAAGACTGTCATTTCTGCTGATTCACTTGACACATTCGCACCCTTTGGGCACTCATAACACAATACAACCATATCAAAACCTCTGTTAAAATTCACATCATTATAACATTTGGCATCATGGTAACAATGAGGCTGGAATATCTTGGTGCATCAAAGCAGGAAACCTTTGAGACCATGAGCAGGCAAACCTGGAGCAGTACAAGCCAATAAATGCAACATGAACTCCTGACCTCACTTAGCAGGGGTTTCATGGCCTTTGACTATCCCTGCTGCCATTGTCAGATCTATTGATACTACTGTTGTCAGGTTTACTCATTTGGAGCTTTTCAGTTCCTTTAGCTGTTTCGCTATATTTGAGAACAGAGTTGCAGTATTTGCACTCGCTGCTCAAATCTTCCAGAAGGCGAGGGGTGAAAAATAATCCTCTGGGGGTTCAAATACCAGTGCCCTTCCTGGGCATTCCACATAGAGAGCCAGCAGTTGCAGCTAAGAGAAGAAAAACTATGCAACTATTTATGGCTTTGCTATAGTCACTAGGAGCTAATAACCTGCCGTCCAGCACGAATGCTGTATGGTCTCATCCATCATGACGTACAGTCATTAGTTCCCACCAGCATGAAGAGTTGTGTCACAGCCAGTCTCATCAGGGGGATCAAATTCTCTGTGGTAGCAGTGGTTCCCGGGTCACCAGACAGTACCAAGAAATACAGAGAAAACAAGAGAGGGTTAGCAACAAACCCTGAACAATCTCAAGTTTTACTGTGGAATTATAACCGAGAGCCAGTCGATCTATACTGATGTTCTTTACAAAATCGGATTTCCTCAAGTAACCAGTACATTTACTAGTACTATTGTTGTGCAGACATCATATAGTTGTGGTTTCATTATCAAAAAACAACATTGGCAGGTGCAAATCAAAGATTATTATAATAAAGTCTCATTTAAAGGAATAATAGTTTCATTATGGACATCTATATCGAGTTAAGAAAAGAGTGACTGTATGGTTACAGAAATGCTTAGGACTATTAACAACTTCAGTAAAACTGACTTTTTTAAGTTTTAAAAGAGACATGAAGCTTTTGGCAAGCATAACAGTTACTACATCTATCATGAATATTAAAGTCACTCATGAAGATTATTGCTGGGGGCTAAATCGAGTACAAAGGTGCTAAATTCTGTGAGGAACCACGAATACAGCCCAGGCAGATGATAGATAAGCAATATAATTATGTTAAATTTAGACAATATCTGGAGCCAATACTTCAAATGATGTAACATTACCAAGATTTCAGGGGGATATTTGTAGTTCATTATTAAATACAACTTACTCGTACCTAACAAGGCTTCAGTTGTCTACCTTGTCACCCACTTTTTAATAAAATAATGCCAAGGGCATAGACTCCTTGCTCCCAGTCTGTGAATCACTGAATGATGAATATTATTAAGTTGTCATTTAGCTGGTGCCTTTATGAAATTAAATTTATAATTGTTTAATTATTACAAAGCAGGAAGTAATATGGTGAGGGAATGTCTTGCTCAAGAGCTTTGATAACAGCTAGAGTTTCCTGGATAAAATCAGAACGTAGCATAAGCAAAAGTTCTTGTTATACTACCTGCTGGTTGAAGTCCAGTTCATAATAAAAAGCCAGATGACTTCATCAACTTTTTAGGAATTAGAACTAATGTTACAATGTAACACCATAAATGAAACACAAAATACATGTCAAGTTCTATCCCTGTATGTCACTTGCACCCTCAGTTCCTTTTTAATTGCTGGGAACCCAGCAGGATTCAGATCCATTTTCCTCTCCAGCTAAACCCTCAGCACAGATTCAGCGACGGAAATCTGTATTCACAACAGTGTCTATCTTCACAGTTCCACTCAAATTTGTGTCATGTCTTCAGGGCTCAATGTCAGAGATGATCAAGATGAATTAACATAACCAGAGTGCAAAAGTAGATAAGGGTGCAGGTATCTTCATTTGTTTCAGGTAGAAAACAGGCTAATCGTAATTCTATTACTTAATTACATTTTGTACTTAGAAGCGTTTATTTAGTTCCACTTAACATATTCCAGAGTGCAAGAGAGGTTTTAAATTATTCATTTCCTTTTTATGATTTCAGAACTTAAACGGTCCACTGTCTTCATAGACTGTGGGAAAAGCAGAAAGCATGACAGAAGGAGACAGGAGAGAAACAATTCCTTTCCGCCTCCGTAAGCCTTTTTACACAAACATGTTTCTTCTGTAACCTGACATAAAGTTCTTACAGCCTACAGGGGGAGTTAATTGACATGCTTTATAACACCACTAGATAAGAACAACACAGAATGGACCACTGCTGCATCATTTAAGTGCTTCTGTGTTAACTGCACTTAATGGTGAAGAGCTCGCTGAAAGCATAAAGAGAATACGAAGCTCACGAAATAAAGGGAAATGATTTTCTAATAAGATCTTTCCATTAGCTGCTGAATATGAGACATAATTTTAAGAAAAATTCGACATTATGTCCCAGATTACCTGATGAAAACCCTTTGAATACTTAGTAAGTTTACAATTTCTAAATCATTACGACATACTTTCTGCTTGTGGAAATACCAAAAAAAAATTCTAAACATGCTCAGAAGTTCAGAAACATGAACAACATAAAGTAAAAGGGTATATTTTACTGTATGTTCATTTTTTCATTTTAAATATTGTTATATGCTCAGTAATTACATATCATGAGAGCACTCAGAAAGAGACAATGAAATTCACTATCCTGCACAAGTCAGTTCTTTTTCCATGTGAAAAGGAAGCCAACAAAAAAGAATTAATATTAGAAAGATGTAGCGTGGCACCTGAAACCACATAGTGGACAAAGTTTCAAGCCACAGCTTGTTGTTTACTCTGGCTTTTCAAAGGGAGCTGTTTAACTGTCCATACAGTGCTGATGTATTACCAGCCCCATGGCAGAAGAAAAGAACAGAACATAATAAAAATCAATAAAGCATGTAGAGACACAGGAAGACATCTCTCAGGGTCAGTCACATCAGAGAAAATACAGGTGCCGATGGCATTTCGCACTACTTTTTTTTTTTTAAAAAGTGAAGGTCTTGGAAAAGGTTTGCAAAGGAATATATTGAGTTATAGCTGAAAGATACAGATAAGTACTGCAAGCTCCCATGAAAAGGTTGGTTTTAGCTATTGGATTTTTTTCATTGGTACAGAAATGTCTCATTGAACAGTTCGCTTAAGCTACACAGACATCTTAACGTGGGCTTTCCCATAGGATTACAGCAAATTCTGCAAGACAAGAGAAATTCTGAACACAAAATTTGATTGAAAAAGTCTATCTGGAAGAAAAAATGTATTACTTATAAATACATACAAAAAATACAAATAGATATCAGTTGTGGACAGTGGATAGTTTGGTGGCTAAAGGAATGAAATTTCTATACCTATAAAGTGTAATCTCTGTTTTTTCAAGACAAAAACGACATTTGACACACTGGTGCTTCTCAGCCTAAGTGAGGGTTTTTCTGTCAAGTTCATTCCCCATTACATTTAACCTTCGGTCTCTCACTAGGCTTGGAAAAATGGGAGCAGTGACACACACACACACACACACACACACACACACACACACACACACACACACAAAGTTTTGTGATATATAATTTGTTATTTTTGTCCCTGTGTCAGTCTGCACACACTGTACATACTGTACACACACATACACAAACAGACATACACACTAATGTACAAAATTCAACAAGTTCAAATGTAATAAAGTTTGGTGATATATCATTTGTTATTACTCTTGTGCACATAACAGCTGATGTGTGCATTGCTGTGTGTTCCAACACAGGAGCCAGCAAATGTTATATGTGAGCAAATGGAAAGGTAAAAAGTGATAAGAAATTATGAGACACACAGAGCGCTACACACCCTCTCAGTAATTTAACGGGAATAAACTTTCCTTCCCACTTGACTATAACTGGTGCATATATACCACCTGTTCAACAGCAATAACAATACAACCACTTTAAGGGTAATGCTAGTTGGTAATTATGTAATGTTTTGTTATTACTTTTTACCATTTCATCTCTACAGTTTTTGACCTGCAGCACTGGGTAACTCACGCTTTACTACAGCTGTAGTACCCATGAATAAGGCAACCAGCTGCATAACTACATAAAATATTACTGCTTTGGTGCTTTTAGTGCCAGCTGTGCAATAAATTAATAGTAATATTAGTATCTAATTTATACTAATCTAATCAGTATCTAATAATATCAATCTTTTGATTTCAGGGACAGATGTAGACAGATAAATACTTAGTAGTTCCAAGTATGTGGCAACTGCAAATTATTTCTACAACAGTTGTATACATCCTTTCAGTGTTTCAAGAAAAAATATGATTATGAAAATGCTACTGTGTGGTCTCTGGGATAACCTGAGTATATAGCTGCAGAATATTTCTGGCCTTCTGCATGTTTTTTGCCATTATTTTAAAGACAGTGGTCCACCACGATTTAGCTACAAAGGGTAATGCTGTGCTAGGAACTGACACAAACCTAGCAAGCCTACCTCACCCACCCCTCCCAGTTTCCAAAGAGGAAGGCTAACTATTTCCCTGCTCAATAAGCTGTGCAGAGGAGTTTATGGATTTAGGTTCCGCTGAAAACTAGAGCATCAGGCCTTTTTTGTTTCAGAGATGTTATTTAAAGCACATGTTAAACATTTGACTTTACCTATTAATAGAAGCACAATGAGAGAATTAAAAATACATTCCACGTGCCTTATTTATTGTCGCAAAAAACTAACGTTTCTTTATATTTTGGTCTTTTTGTTTGTACCTAGAAGTAGTTACTAAATCTGACACACTGTTTTGAAAGTCTGTGTCGGTGTTGTCACTGTTGTTTGTGATCATCTTGGACATGTGCAGCAGGTGGTGCAATTTTTAGGGCCATTTCCTGGCAATTTGAAAGTCCCTAAACTGAATTGTACTCCTTCTATCAAGCTACTTTCCCCGAATTATTGCCCTGTTGAATGAATCATAAACTTTACTGTGTATTGGTGTAATCTGGACAAAAAAAAAAGTTCAGCATTTGCACTCTTCAAACATCTGCGCATATTCTTCAACACTGAGAGAAAAGGTACATTTTGCCTAAGCCAGTTTCAGTACTCGGATGAAGTCATCTTTCTTCTTCACCTGTGTATGGAGGCTTGTTGAAATGTTGTAGATGTTGACGAAAATTGACCAAAGCATCCCAAGAAAGCCATTTCTGCAAAAGGATGATATCCAAGGTGACCAGTGGTGACTGATATAGGATGTGTGGTTCCAAGGCTCGATGTTAACCTGAATTGTTTTTAAATCATCCAGTCATCTAACGTGAAAATAGTGCTAGTTTTGAAGAGGTGTGATAAAAAAGTAATGACCTACCATTAAGGACTTAATACAGGTTTCATGCTTCCATCATATCACAGTTAGATAAGCATTCTTTGCTGTTGTCCTTACATGTTTAAGCTGCTGTACAAATCAATGGCTAAACAAACACAGAAACGCACAAAGACACCAGTGCACAGACACAAAGATCAAACACAATATTTCAATAAATCAATACAAAACAGATCTAAACTATACTCGCATGGATTATTATGGACATGGTGATAATTCCAGTGATCGAGCAAAACAAGAAGCAACCGATCAACTTTATTACATTACTCGACATTATAAATTTCAAACATATATTAAGAACA
This sequence comes from Arapaima gigas, assembly GCA_900497675.1. NCBI lineage: Eukaryota > Metazoa > Chordata > Actinopteri > Osteoglossiformes > Osteoglossidae > Arapaima > Arapaima gigas. The sequence continues at coordinate 270,425 of UFQX01000069.1, forward strand.
GTGTGTTTGGGCCGATCAGAGCGTTCCAGTTCTGTGCTGGTGAGCAGCTACCAAAGAAACAAATTAGCTCAAAAAATGTGACCTCTGCTAAAAACAAGGGCACATGAGAAAATTGGATTTTAGACTCTCAATAGAGTCGTAACAGCAAACTTCCAGATGTATGTCGGTGATATGCCAGAGAGGCCAATATTCTAATGTTAATTAACATTCACCCCCATGAGCCCCATCCCTTTCCTCCTGAAATGACACCCAACTAATTTACAACCCATGTTCATGCTATTAATTCACCAAATACGAAACACATTAAATTAAACAAGGCAGTTTCAGTAAGTTCTGAGTTTAGGGAATGCAGTCACCAAAAAATGTTTTTATATTCCAGATTTTCAGTGCAGATACAAACTGACTGATGGAAGAGCAGGTATAAAGCTAGTTAAGGACATTTTCAGATGTCTGGAAGAAATTCAAAAGATTCAAAGTAGAATCATAAAAATACAACTTCTGAAATTAATATCTGACTCAGAATGGTGTGTTCTGTTTTGTGTTTGGCGGCCAATTTGATGAACCACTCTGGAGGTGGTGGGGAGGTGCGCTACGTGGAATAGCGAACAATGTCTCAGGCTGAATATAGAATAACTGTTCTTGGATAGCCTCTGGATGCAGACAAGCTGAGCATCTAAGTTGACCTTTTTTCGGACAAGCATTTTTTTTTAGTCTCAGTGATAAGACAAAATTATTTGACTTCTGACACAATGAACCTACATTAATGTTCTGTAAGATGCATAATTTACCTTCGTATACTGTGCTTTACTCATTCAATAAAAAAGAAATGACCACATACAGCTAACCACAATACAAAATTAGCATCTTTAACCATTTAGCTGCCAGTACATAGCGGGGTTCTGGACGTTGAAGACGGCAGCATTGTTTTAAAAAAATGTCCTTCCAATTCAATATACAGCAAAACCTTTGATGACATGCGCACGATAAATTAAATTTTCCTCATTAGACTTCCAGACTTTGCGTAACATTCTGCATGTGATACATCTCTCAGTAGTGGACATCTTTCTAATTAATCTATGGCGTGGATTAGGTTATTAACACATCTTCAAATGCAAGGCACCCAGCAAAAGATTTCCCAAACAGGCAGGGAGTAAAGGGAGAGGCAGGCAGTAATAAACCAAGTCGGGGCAGAGTCTTATGTCTGGCTCTGAATTATAGAATCCCATCTGTGATTTAAAAGCAATGCAATTTATTAGTTGTATAATTCCCATCTAATCTATTTAATGAATCAATTAAATACTGAGTCTCTAATTACTATTTCCTATTTTCATAGATGTAATTGGTCTGACTGTGTATATCGCTGTAGATCTGAAAGCAACCATGGGGCTTTTGAAAGCCAAAAGTAAATTTTATCCAGCTCAGTGTGCAATGCCATGTAATATTTCCAGAATTAGATGCAGTTCTAAGGGACTCATTTTGCCGCTATTCATTTTTCTTTCGCAAAACTGGAATATGTCCACAGCTGAAATTTTGAGGGCAAAGTGTAATACTGTAAAACTATGTCATTTTGTGTGATCCGACTCAAATTAGCAATATGGTTTATCTTACGGCAAGCTGTAATATCAGCATGGCATATGCAGTTCTCCAAGAGGAATGGGGTTAACCGTAAGCATGGAAATAAGCGTGAATTTCTTCAAATTTTCCATCCAAGATCTATAATTGCAATAGATGCAGTATTTACTTACAGGTTTTTTTTAAAAAAAAAAAAAAAAAAACAAAAAAAGACTCATTTTCAAAGTGCAATCTGCTCAAGCTTGAACCAAGAAAAAAATTTGCTGAAGGAAACAATGTGCCAAAGGTTTTCGTATTCCATTTTCTCATATCTCCAACGTAAAACACCACAGGGTCTCCAGCTGTGCTGCACATGACATCTCTTTCATGGGAATTTTCCAAGTTAAAAAAACATTCAGCTCAGCCAATGTAAATAAACCTATGCTATATGTGCATCAGGGGAATTTCATTAAACCTCTATGATAGCACTCTTGTGGAAAACAGCCTCCGGAGATTTCTCATCCATCTATTTCTAACAGCTGTTATTATTTTGCACCTCTGTTTCATCCTAGTCTTCACTAGAATGTTCTTTGGACCATGTGTGTGATGTGACTGATGAGAGTCCACATTTTCAGTGTATTTACTGGTGAAGAATATTTTCAAACATTTTTACTTATAATGTCAGAGTTGCACTTACTCTAGTCACTATAACTTATGAGCCAGAAATTAAAATGTTATTTTCAGAGGAGGAGGTAGTTTAAGTACGTCCTGCAAATGTTTTTTTTTCTTAGTTTTCTTTCATCATTTTTGCATCACTAGCACTCAACTGTTGAAGTATTCATATAAAAAAAAACTGAATTCCACCAAAGTTCTATATTTTATGTATATTTTCTATCAATAAATAAAATATTGCTACCACACAATCTGATATCAGAATAAATCTTTACATGTACACATTTCAAAATTGTTGCACAGAATAACTGAAACATTTGTGTTTTTACACAGCCACTTGTTTGGCCTGGTGGGCATCCACTGCCATGTAATCCCACCCTGCCCTAAGCACTCAAGAGAACACCAGAGATGTGAAGCCTGCAATGCCCTGGAACTCTGTCAAGTAGCTTTGTGCACCAGTAGGCTTCATGCCACAGGAACTAGGAAGAGATCCAGCATTAGGAGCCATCCAGCCTCTTGACATATGTGGCCCTCCATATGCAGTGGGCTGAGAGCAATATTCTGGTTGCTGTTTTTGTTATTGTTGTTCTTGCTTTTGGTTTTCAAATGTCTGCTTTGTAAATGCATTATACTATTCATTGCTACAATATTTTTTGCCCAGTATGTTTAGCTTTGTGCTGGCCTGGATATTTTCCAACATTTCAATATGCTGCCCATTAGAAAAACTAAGACAAAGCAGAAAAAAACAAATGTGGAATAAAAACTGTTAAACATCATACATGTACATCAGCACATGGGCATCTAGTGTAAGAGCCTGCAGGTAAATAGTGTGAATAAATGTCCAAACCCCAGATTAAATCAGAAATGAGAGAAATATAGAAAAGATTGAAGCAGTGAGTGAGCTTAGAAAACTCTTGAAAACTTTTAAGGCAGCTTGTAAAATCAGTGGCACTTTGAACATTTCCAGGAAATTAATGAAGGCCCAGCAAACACCCCCCCCTGCCCCAAATCTCCCAACCAGTATTATCACCCACCCCTCCATCCCAACCCAGCAGACCAAGCGCGCAATGTGCAGCTGGAGACCAGCGAGCACAAGTTTCACACAATGGCTGCAGCTGCTGGAGTGGATGTTATTCATTGTACCCCAGGGAAGAGGCACAGCTACTGATATTTACTGTACATAAATGGAGCTCATCTTGGAGCTGCTGCCAAAATGCTGAATGAGGTCGCCCCTCATATGCCCTAAAAAAGCACATACACACATGCACGCACATCCATTTGGTAGTAGTGTAGTACACAATGCAGAAATAACGTGTTCAACAGCTGTGTGGGCTCTGCACTGTGGGGACGTGTATCAGCAAAGAGACGGAATTCAGTAAAGCAGCGCTTCAGTTGGCATTGTTCACTCCACGCCACTCCAGCTTCCAGTAGGCGAACACTTTCAGGTAGCCATATTAAATTCTGGGAATAACACCCACAGGTGTCAAATTCGGCAGTGGACATTTTCTCAGTGATCCATTTGGACATATGGGCACAGCCTGCTTAGCAGATGAGATGTAGTTTCATATCAGCTACTACTTCTCTGGCAGTCCAGAACTTAGACGCAAACACAACGTACGTATGCTGAATGTCAAAATATGCATCAGATATTCTTTAGGTTTACCTTATAATCCCCTGAGGTCAAGTAATGTATCTGAAAGGATTGCATGTGTAACAGAAGCAGGCAAAAGGTGGATGGAGAATGGTCAAGGTGACTTTGAACAGGGCATAGTAATTTGTTCCCAGAACCTGTAATTCCAGTGGAGTTTTCAAGACACCAGTGTTATTAGTAAAACATCAATCCGTAAAAGACATCTGTCTAACAGCACAGCCCAAAAGCTGGAGTTTGTTTAGAGACTGAAATATGTTGAGATGGTCTGGGCAGAGTAATAGGGTGATAAGATGGCCTATGGTCAGTTGAACCATCCAAACTATCCTTTTTCTTTAACCATCAGTCCGGCAGTCCAGAGCCTGTCCTGAAATCATTGGGCGCTAGACTGTGAATCTATCCTTGGTTGGGACTCCAGTCCATCACAGGGTGAGTCTACCAGTACTATCAAAATGCACAACTTGTACTTTATCACAAACTGTTTATGCTGACAGTCTAAGCAGGTTCCCCTCTTTTCAGGGAAACACAAACACTAAACACTGGAGATGTGGACAGGTCTGAAAACCATTTCCTATGGTTTCAATCTGATGGGAGAACCAGAATATGGCTGTAACAGAGTGAGTCCAGGCTGGTGGTAGTAGTGTGATGATATGGGGTCAAATACTGAAGACCACAGAAGACCTGGACAGATGGATCTCTTCATGGCAGCATGCTATCCATCATTGAATCCCTTCTTCTAGGCTGATAATATTCCTGCACCACAAGGCTGGAATTGTTCAGGAATGGTTGCAGGAACATTACAGTGAATCTAGCTTGTTGCAGTGACCTTTTGGTACAGTCAGTACACTCAGTACAACCCAGCATATGTGAGATGAGCTGGAAGAACCTTTTGAACCTTAGCTGGGCAGTCTATGACAACAGTGCAAGCTTCATCAGGGCATCTTTTCTGAGTCTGTACCCCAGTTCATTCAGGCTGTTCTCAAGAAAAAGAAAAGACCTCATTATAAGTGGGGTTTACCTATTATAGTGCCCATATTTATTCATGTGCATTAAATCCTGCTTACTCAGCGAAAACTACATCAAAATGATTAGCCTAGTTAGCGTTGTGGACCTTAAAAGGAATGAGGCAGCTTAAATCTTATAAAATACTAGGCATTTTGCAGGGTAATAATGGTAGCCATCGAAAAAACAAGAGCGATATATAAATTTTCTATAGTGTATGCAGTTATCCAGCGTTTATTGCTGTGAAAAGTTCTAATTAAAAAGGCATCGCTGTGTGGATATTTCTGCCATTGACAGGAAGTAGGTTTTCATTACACCCAAAGTCAGTGACTTTGAAGACAGGCCCCGTGGAGCAGCCAGCTAGTTGCAGTTGGCAGGCTTGCTAACCTGGAAAATCAATAACACCCCCTGCCTGCCTCTCACGCGTCCCAGCTGTTCCCTCTCACTGGCTTTACATTCTTTAGGAAATGAGGATAAAAATAAACAGCCGGGAAGCCGGACGCCTTTACCACGGACGTCTGCAAGCGGAGATTCAATCTGATGGGCCGTGATGGTGACTAGCGTCTGCCGAGGGTCAGTGTCACTGCACCACGGTCGCCAGAGCGATTCGATTGGGCTGCAAGGCTCATTTCACACCATGAGACAACCACCATCTGGGGTTTCTGTGTGAAACTTTAATGTTATGGAGAGACACAAAGTGTCTGGACCCATTTGGAAGAGAAATGCCGTACATATCGCTTCACAGTGCTGTGTTTTTTTTTTGTACATGGAGCTCATTCGGTAATGTGCACGAAAGTATACAAATTTTTCCTGAAACATATGCCAACCTTTGACCTCCAACCCTTGCTTCATATATGTAGACCTACTTGCAGCTTCGCAGTGTGACCCATTGCTGATCAAAAGATGAATATTAAAAAAAGAAATGTGTGTGTGTCAGCCCTTGAAGAAACTTGTGGAAAAACGCATCTGTGAAGTATGCAAAATTCACCTTTGACAATATTTTCTGTTATATTCCAAAGGTTTTGGAAATGTAGAATAATCTTTTGAAAATAAAATATTTTCAATGTGTCTTATTGCAAAAATTTTTGCATCCAGTGATTCCAAACACCAGCTGAACTGCCACCTTCTCCTGAGATAAATGCAAATAAATTGTAATTCATTTTGCACTGAAATATACTGCAATATATATATTTCCCCCTATATGGTTTGGGCCATTTTCGGTTACTCCCAGTGCTCACCCTGTCTCTGCTTTCATTTACTCACTGTATTTTTCTTCCTTCTGATTTCCTGCACAGCCCTCCTTCTAGGTGGAATTTTATTTTATTCAATTTACAGACAGGGCTGGTGAGGAAACGCTGCCCTTGTGCTCTGGAAACTCCTCCGAGATTTCCTCTGGTTGCCTCTCAGGTTCCCGAAGACGAGGGAAAGTGCTCTGGAACAAAGGAGTCAAGTTGCTCAAAGTCACGGTGCACCGTGGGTGTCAGTATCACAGTGGGAAACTCCTCCACAGTTGAACAGGCAAAAAAAATTACAGTCCTTGAGTAGGATTAATGAAGGTATGGCCCGGTTTACCATCAACTGCTGAAAGCAGGCTAGTGTGAAAAGACCTTGCAAAACCAAGCCGGGTCCGACTGGCTGTTTGTTTGTACGAATGTGCAGAAGATAAATACACTGCACCTACACTACTGATCTAAAATTTCCCCATTAACATCCTTAAAAATGTTTTATCAATTTCTGTGATACCTACATGTTTTCACTCCTATAACTTGCTAAAGAAGGTCATGCAAATCCTGAGTACTGTGAAAAACACTTATTTTTACTGCAACATTTTGACATTGTCCACTTAACCTTCTCAGCGGTGGCCTTGTGTTACATTATAAAGGGCAAACAAGATCATTTTATAATTCTAAGAGAAGGTGAAAATAACATTCGCCCTGTGTTTTTATTTATATATTTTTCGAAGTGTGTGAGCCTTCAAGGCTTTTATATTATAGACATCAGTCTTTGCAAACGCAGAGGTACTTAGATACTATCTAGATCAAATGTGAAACTTTTGTTAAAACGAGCTTTTGAGGACCACAAACTGCAACAAAAAAATGTTCAGACAATTTTGGTCTGCAATGGACTGGTGTCCCATCTGGGGGGTGTTTCATAGCCTGGCACCCAATGATTCTGGGATAGGCTCCTGGACCACGGTGGCCGGGTTCAAAGTTAAGCGGCTATTGGATCAATGGATGGACTGATAGATGTTTAGACAATTTCAGAGATGTAAAACTTTTTGTCCCTTAGATCAGCCAATACTTTTGGCTGAAGGACCTTGTAAGCCTTAAAGCTGCAAATAAATGTACCTGTGGGCCTTGATCTGAATATTAGCCTCATTTCATTATGCCTAGGGTAGTTTTTTTTAACCTTTAACGTTTCCCCAAATGTTACACCAGGGGCAAGTTGTCTGATAAAATAAAGAAATAATTAGGATAAATTGTAATCCATACAAGGGTATAATATTTCAAAGGAAATACATCAGCTGTCACCTTTGTGATCAGAGACTGTCGGGGGAAAAAAACTATACAAGTGAACTGGATTTCTCAAAATTTATTCCAGCAGACAGATGACAACAGTGAGACAATTCCATTCTTTGATCACATTGTTTGTTTTTATACTCTTGAGATGTTGAAAAATAGAAACCAAATATTTTCGACCAGATGTAACATTACTCCAATTTTTAGCAAAATTGATAGAATCTGTACTATTAATAACTTTTTTTGAAGTTCAGTTGATGTATTCATCTAAAGAGATGAATAATAGTTAGCTGCATATATTTTTGGAATAGTTTAAATTTTTTTAAGGAAACAAAAAGCTGTACCACACATACAAATAATATTGTTAGGATATAATTAAAATTTGAACATTATCATTTAACCAGTTGCTGTATGACCTTGCTTTACTGTTTTTTAATTCTCTTTAGTGGGTTTATAATGCCGCATACATTTTTTTCTGATTGTAATTCATAGTAGAAAAAACTAGGTGTTTAACTGGATGAGGGTGTGATTTGCAGGTTTTTATTCAGTTTTTGACATTTTTCATTAGGACTTTATTCTGTTTTTAATTAACGATCTTCCTCAAAAGAACAGTACAGTGGTTTTCACATTCTCTTCCTGCCAAATGCCCTCGTAATTTTTCTGTTTGCCCCTTCCCCACTTACAAGGTTTTTGCTGCAAACCGCACAAGTATAATGTTTCTTAAGGACGGACACTGTCTTCCACAGATCCTCATCCACTCATCGTAATTGTCAGTGACTTGTGGGCTGCTGCCAAAAATGAGTTCAGAACACAGTTGTAGTGAAATTGTAACTTGAAGGTGGGACACAGAAGCCTTTTAAAATTCCAGTCATGCTTGGCTCAGTTTCTCTCTGGCCAGATCCTTTGGTACCCTGTGTCAGCGTGCTGCCTCCTGCCACCAGGTGAGGGGTCCCTGCAGACTTTCCCTTTAATTATACTAATTAATTGTTCGAATCATGAAAGTTTCTGGGCAAAATGTGAGCTTTGAAAGTATAATTTGACATGCAATGAGACGCAGATCTGATGTTTGACAGAATTGGAGGTGTTTTCCTGAGCCCTTCACAGGTAGCGAGAAATGGACAGGACACCTGGTCTTGGCTTTCTTCTTCACATTGAGCAGATCCGATTTCATAATTAAAGTGTGAATAGAAGTCAACAGTCATCACTTTAATAATGGTGAATGATGGTGGTTACAGTCCAATTTTGGACTGTTCTGCACATTTAGAAAAGTCATTTCTAACTTGACTTTTTGATACAGGGGCAGCCTTTTTTAATTCACTAAATATACTTCCCCTTCTTCCTATAAGGACATTTGACAGTTTACTGACAATATGGGTAATTGTTCAGCAAAGCCTGAAAAGAAAACAAAAATGATATGAAGGCAGGTATCCCCATACTTAATAACCTAATGCATTCCTGGAAATTGACTAATAAGGTGGAATCTCGACAGCCAGAATCCATCACAGTGCAAACTTAGAAAATTCCTCCACACTCAGGTTTTACTCATAAGCGCAAAAAAAGCTACACGTTTGGTCACAAATGGCTAAGGGTAAATAATGTCACTTGTACATGTGAAAACTCGTAAATCAAAGACTCGTATCACAAGGAATACCTGTATTCTGTGCTGTACTCAGCAATTTGATAAATATTCTGAAAAGTCTGTTCATTAACTGAAAGTTTCTCTGCACTCATTTAAACCTCTGCAGTTAACAGTGAATAAATGTGCAAGTAAAGTTAAATGTGGAGAGCGTGACAGAGTCGGTGTGCTAGTTAGCTACATTCTCATTTCCTACACAAACACTTGGCAGATAAAAATACTCAGCGTTTCCTTCTGTTATGCATAATATTTGCAATGCTTGACTGTCACTTCTGTGTTGTTTGCCCATTATCCCTGTTTTTTACTGAGGTTTTAGGTAGCTTTACATGCCGCCTATTTCTCTGGTGCACATGCTCAGTTACAGCGGAGTGGGAAAAGACCCTAATGTTTATAATTACTTGATCGGATTTAATAACTGTATTTCATGGTGTGTGGATTGAATATAAGTGCAAGAGATATATATGCATGAATCACCCATTCTGATGTCTGACTCTCTTGTTATATGATCATATGTTGCAGTCCACACTTGTTCAACGCTAATTTGTATTTTTGTGATAAGCCTTTTGTGCAAAGTGGTCCCATTTTTTCTAAAGGCAAAAGTGAGGCTATTTAAAGTTAATTTGCTGTTTTCCAGCAGATGCCTGCTGAATGTCTTTTGCTGATTGCAAATGCAAAGCAGAGAGGTTCTTTTTAGACATTCAGACATAATATCTGTTCATTTTTTCTTTCACTTGTTTGGCACTTAAAATAAACACCTTTGGTACAAGTTATCAGCCCAGAGTTGTCGCAACCCATCGATGGTTAAAGACAAATTGCGAAGAAAGAAGATTCACTCCGCAAGCAGAAGCAGGATGTGACGGGGAGTAAATACAAATACACAGATATAATTATACGGTTAAATATTGCTCATTTTTGAAGTCAGGCTCCGTGTGTTTGTGTTGATGGCATTTCTTCCCCTCCTAAAAATTAATATTAGATGTAATATATGGGTAGGCTTCAATAGACTATACACTAGGCTATGAATATAATTTCATATTATCTATTAATGTACTAGGTACAGAAATATATTTTCAGCAATAGCACCATGACAGTTTTCACATTCCCAGTGCTTTCGGGCCTGCTCTAAACCAGCACCAAGTCTCAGGTTCCACGGAGAGATAGGAATAAATGACTGTAGACAGGCGCTGGCCTTTGACTGTGTTTTCCCCTTGAAATTATATCATTCCACTTGCCTGATATTGAGCAGAGAATAACGGAAGATGAAGAGACACTAAAGAAAGCCTCAATAAGCCTCTTAAACTACTGAGATGCACAGTTAATATTTTATGAGAGGAGGCTTATTACATTCACATAAGTTTATCTTGGAAGCGGAGTTGTTTTGCTTTACAGGCCGTGGTTTAAACAGTGAAGATTAAGCATGGCAATACACATTTCTCACATTCTGTCCAAGACAAACTGGAGAGGCTGCAAACATCCACAAGCAGTGACCAAGGCAAAGTGTGTTTTACTTACGCCGATTTGCAAAAAATATGCATTTCACAGACACAGAAATAAAAGCTTGAACAATGAAATCAGTAGCAGAGATATTTTGTTTATTTTGCAATGTGGGGTTAGAGGGAGATTAATTGTTGAAATGTATGGATCCATTGATTTTATAACTTTCTTTCCAAAGACAAGGAACAGACACCAAGTTACTAAGGGCTACGTCATCAAAGCTGTCAAGATCTTTCTGATTTTCAGCAGATTTGTTTCTAAGGCTCAAGATGCTGACAGTCAAGGATGCTTTAAAAAACTGTATTAAACATGATTTTGTTTTGGATGACAATGTTTATTAATATTAATATTCTATTTTTTTGTCTTGACAGTTTTTTTCTTACTGAATTATTTAAAAAACTACCCAAATTTCCACTTAAAAGCACTCAGAATAATCTCCAAAACAGAGAAGTTTATAAACTGCTTATACAGATATCTCGGGAACAGATAAAAAAATAAATTGTTTTAAATGATACATTGACAGACAAGTGTTGGGCAAAGTAACGGCAACAAACCGAAAATCAGTCAGTGATCATTTTTGTTTCTATAAATCTTAAAGATCCAGTTCTCAAACAGATTCACTTTAGTATTGTAACAATCCGCAGACGGAGGGCTCGGAAAGCAGACTTGTGAGAACGCAAAGTTTATTCTTGCGTAGCATGAACACGCCCACCCATAGAACTCCTCTACACACCCACACAAACTCAGGGTCCTTGCCGAGCCCTGGACTTCCTACCATGGTTGGACACATTAACTATGTACAAGTAAACCATGATGGGAGCCACAATTCCACCCAACGTTACAGTATGTTTATGGCACCTTGACAAACACTGAAAGAAAAACTGCACCATACGCGGGATCCAAAAACATGGTCAGTAGCTCTAGCAGTCAATGCAAAGCATATCTGCATATATGTAAATATTTATGTATGTATAATGTGAACCATAAAAAACAGGACCACTATGACTGCTTTCAGCATGTTTTTTACAGCTATATATATATATATATATATATATATATATAAAGAGGACTGGCACAATTATGAATGGAACTGTAATTCAGCTGTCAGTGGAATAAACAGCAGGCTGCTCCCAAAGAAATACCTCATTCAGCGTAAGCGTTGCTCTGCACCTTGTGTGTTGAAACAGCCGACAGGTTTGTAAATACAGTGCGAGTTGTTTTAATAAGCAGTCAGGACTGGAAGACAAACCTGATTTAGATAATTTGCTGTTAGTATGGGATCATCTGTTGCTTTTGGCACAGCCTACCATCGGCACATAAATGGGGATTTTAAAGGGTTTTCCACGGCTGGGTGAAACAGAGAAATGCCCATCTGCTTTTCTTGCTTGGCTGCAGTGCCAAAACTCTTAATGGTTTTATATTAATGTCACCACCGCAGGCCAGGATACAAGTGTTTGCTGATTGAATTGACCAAATTAGTTTACAGCTATTTAGTTATTAGCTAGCACTTTTTAACCCTTTAAACTAAAGAAAGCTCATCCCAGGTCCTCAGGAAAGCAACCTTTCTTCAGTAATTTAAAAGAGTATTAATTTTGTATTCCGTGACATTTGCAAAGGCTACAAAGTCTTGGGGTCAAAATCATCTATAAAGTTTTCTTTTAAATGTTTAGTACATTTATCACAACGTGCTTATCCCTTCAGTTTCATTATACAAAAATATGTTTGTGTGCAAAACCTCTATATCCAAATTTTCGCTAAAACGACTCTTGAAAATGAATATTTTATTATACCTGGTATTAATATTGTAGTGGTAATATTGGTATCTGTATAGACACTTTAACATGTTTTTATCCAAAGCTTATCCAAAATAAAAAGAAAAAACTGGAAGTGTAAATAAAAATCAGAGTAAGTAATGCAATGTTTTTAACAAAATTTAATTTTTTAAATAAATCTATTAATTTAAATGCAGGTGGCAGCACCAACATGAAATGTCCTGCACTGTCCAAACTGCACCACGCATTAAGAAATGCAAATTGATGACAACATTAGCTGTTTTCTAACCAGGAAACTGGTGTTAACAGTGTTTTATTGTGCTGAAATCACAAGTTGATAGTTAAATAGGTGTTTTTCCCCCCAGTTTACATTAATGGAAAATAGGCATTTGGTATATGAAATTTCAGTGTCCATCCTGCTTTTGTTTATGAATTAGATTCGGATACTGAGGGATCCCTGTATTTCTTTTCCATAATTAATGAACATGCTAGAACAAGCACGGAGCACAGAAATATATTTAGTGGTTCAAAATATGTACTTATTTAGAAATGTTTTTGCTGCCACATCTTCCCAGAGAAATCATTTAAGACAATTCTCCTTTCCTATACTGTGCAATGCCCTGACACAGTGAACACCCCTAATTTATAGAGACCAGTAACAGTAATGATGTGCTCGCATTCATCAGCACCGCTGTGACAATTTATATTCCACACATTACACTTCTCCCAAGGACAAAAATGACTGAGATCTACTGTGTTGTAACAAGAAGTCCAGGCAGGAAGCCTAATTGGACACTTAATTACGTCAAGCTGTGGCAGATGGTGTGGACTGAGTCCCTGAAGGAAGAACAGGCAGAAGAATGTAATGGACACGAGCTGATGGCCTAGATACAATCTGTGTCACAAGTGTATGGACTTTCCCTCCCCACACTCTCCTGTTCATAGCTGGACACTAACAGCTATGAACGAAAACCTGAACGAAAAATTCGAACAGCAGTACTGCCGTTTATATCCTGGACGTCTGAAAAGTCATTGGCAGAACTGTGCTTTTTGGATGGCCAGTGCTGGCGAGCAAGCAGGTACCATGTTGTTAGGGACCTACCACCTTTTAACCTCCAAGCTACCAGTTCAGCTCCTAGCAATAAACTTGATGTCCCATCTTTGCTGTATACAGTAAATGCGTGAACTCGTGTGTGCTTTAGGGATAGACTCCTGGCTAACTTCTGGGTTCAGTCTGAACAGTGCACTGGGTGGCAGAAACCTTCCACACAGCCATGTTTGTCAACTATGAGCAGGTCAAAATGAAGGGCTGCTGGCTTGGAACACATTGCCACTTCTTTTGTTGTGGGCGTCATTAAAATCTGCAGAAATGAACTGGTGATGATCCACGCTGTGGTGTTTGCATGTTTGCCATAGGTGAACATGACAGATCGATTTGGGCAGGTGATTGAGAATCTGCAAAGATGCCAATGTAATCTGGCAGGGGTTGAAGTGTGCAGGTCCTTGGAATCACAGGTATAATCCCCAAAATTCCTAAACCTTTGAGCTGCACCATTACTAGTGGGGTGAATGGTGGTGACAGTTCTAGAAGGCCAAACACGAAAAGGACCCCCAAAATGTGAAATTATTTCATTTGACGAATGGCTCAATGTATGGGTTTGCATGCTCTCCCTGTGTGTAATTGGGTTTCCTCCAGGTTCTCTTGTTAACTTGTTCAGTCAGTCCACAGAAACGTGTTTTAGATGAATTGGTGACTACATTGTCTACAGTGTGCACATAGGTGAGTGAATGGGGGTCTGTGTTGCTCTGCAGAGGACCAGTCAGCCATCCAGTATGTACTGGCCTAGTGGCCTGTGCCTCTGGGAGAGGATCTGGACCTCCAGGACCTAGGATTGAACAAGGAGTTGTAGTTAATGTGCGTTTGGATGTTCTACTCTGGTGGGCACCTTGTTTGTGACTGGAGGTTAGTTTAATACACCCAGGCCTTTGAACACTCTGATGAGTGAATAAAAATAGAGGAACACAAAGTCTGTTGGGAAGAAATTGGGTTATTTTCCTCTGAATCCCAACTCTGGTCCTGCCCATAATACTCATGGTTTCCTTTAAAATAAAACCAAGCAGCACAGAACAGCCTCACAGGAATTAAGCCCCGTAGACAGCAATATTGTTTAATAATTTTACAAAGCAAGATAAGGAGCAAAGGACCGCGCTGATTGTTTGTCACAAAAGAATTAACTTACACAAAGTAAAAAAATAAATAAATAAAAAGCCCTGGTAAAAATAATTTGTTTGCGCTGATTAAACAACATTTCACAACAGATTCCATTATCACCCTGACTCATTTTGACAAAGTAGTTCACATGTAGAAGAGAACTTCCGAAGACCAGACTTTAAAACGTTTAAAGAGGAAAGTCCCATCTGATGAGAGAGACGCAATTTTGAAATGCTGAGGGTAAGAAATGGGGTATGTAGCGCTGAATAGCAGCTTGGGAACCAGAGTTTTAGCCTGAATTTTGCACATTCAGTTCTCAATAGAGTTGCAGCTGCTGTAGCCTTGAGCATGGAATTTAATCTCCAGTTGCTTCAGTAAATATGTACAGTAGCTATATCACTGAAGAGTCATTTCACTGCTTTAAGACTGAAATCAAAATATTAAAATTTTAGGAAAAATGGTAAATTGTAACAGTTAAGTAGAAGTCTGTTTCTTTGGCATTTCCCATACAGATATGTACCAGCACGGTGCTAAAGCAAATGTAGTACTCAAACAGTATTCAGTGCTAACAGTATTTTGTTTATAAATCCTATGGATCTTATATGTTAATTGAAGCCTTTGGGTCTCAGGATAAAACATTAATATTATTAACATTTGTATATTTTTATTTTTGCATGTTTACATAGATGTAAAAATTTAAATTCTCACGATATTTTAAATATAACTAAATAGATCCAGTTATAGCTTTACTTCAGTTTTTGTATACATTAAAGATAGGTGTTAAAAAGAATAACAGGCTTTCCAGAATCACTTGTCCAGAGGCTGTTCTGGAAACACAGGATACAAAGAGAAGTGTGGTAAAACCCTGACGAGACGCAGTCTTTGGACCGGAGGAAGAATCTCACACAAACATGGAGAACTTACAAATTCTACAAAGATAATTTAGTTAAAATCTTCCTGGGCCAGATACTGAGCAATTGCTTCATGCCTTTGTTTCCAGCAGGTTTATTTATTGTAATGCCTTGTTGTCTGGCTTCCCTTCATCATCATGTTTCGACTCCAAATCATTCAGGATTGTCTTCGGCTTCCAGAAATACTGCCACATTTCTCCAGGTGTTTGATCTCTTCACTGGCTACCTGTCTCATAGAGATGTGACTTCAAGCTAAGGCTTTTAACTTAAAAAGTGCTCAAAGCTGTGGCACCAGCTTACATCTCTGATCTCCTTACAAAATATGAGGGAAGTTGCATTCTACCCTCACAAGATGACAGTTTGCTACTAACTCTGGAGATCCTTTAGAAACCTGTGGGTGAGATATGGTA
The DNA here is from genome assembly GCA_900497675.1 of Arapaima gigas. Classification (NCBI taxonomy): domain Eukaryota; kingdom Metazoa; phylum Chordata; class Actinopteri; order Osteoglossiformes; family Osteoglossidae; genus Arapaima; species Arapaima gigas. The sequence continues at coordinate 286,252 of UFQX01000069.1, forward strand.
GAGCATTTACCCCTAAATTGTGAAAAGGTTTGTTGTGGCTTTTAGTACTAGACTTAAAACCCCCTCGTTTAGTCTGTATTTCAGTATTTGACTCCAAGAAATTCTCAAGATTTCCATTCTTTTGTTCCCTCTTTCTTCCTGAGAACTCCCAGCATCCTGGAACACCAGCCCAATGTGCTACCCCTGGATAAACCTTGCCATGAAAAATGCACCCACTACCCTCTGTGGTCCAACTGCCTACTAATATCAAACAGATCAGTAACCATCGCCTTGGATGCTGATGGTGTCTCCCAGAGTCTTCAGTCCTACCATGATAGACACCCTGGATCTATCACCACATATTATTATCACACACATATATTATTCTCCTCAAGTGCCAGCTGTCTTATCTAGACAACTAACTCTGTATGGCCTCACAGCAGATAATCTAGGCTGTGTCTTTTTCTATCTGTTGTTATTCCATTGGGCCCTTGCTCAGCACTCTGTGTCACCCTGTTGAGAAGAGTTATATACAGATTAATTGAACTGCAATATGATGGATTCAAACCTATGTTTAAATGGCAGTCACCTTGCTGCCTTTGGATAAACTGTGTGTGGGGAGACGTGCCATCAACTCAAATCCAACCGATGGGCAACCACTGGCATGGAAACCTTCTATGCACATTTCAGGGGTGCAAACGCAAGTGCAAACATGCAAACTCCACATGCGCTGAGCTGGATTCAAACCCCCACACCAAGCAAGCAGCCCAGGAGCTGCGAGGCACCAGCTTAACCCCTTTTCTGAATAAAATACTGCCACATAAATGTATATGAACTGTATGCTGGGGCTTTATATTATAGCTTGGTAATGTGTACTAGTTGTCTATAAGCTCTGAGGAATTTATGGGAACAAGTACTGTTCTCCACTAATATCTTCTCCCTTAGTTCTGTGTTCAGTTCAGCTCATTGTGTCACAACAAATGAACCAACTTCCATCAGTGATATTTGCCAGAGTCTTACGGAAATGTCTTAGAGGGGCAGTTTTATCACTTAATTTAGTCAATTGTACCAGTACTGTCCAACTAAAAAAACTGTACAGTACAGGATATTTTGCAGGTTAGTGTTGCCACCTGTTCAAATTTTATCACATTTAGTAAAAAAAAATATCGCAGATAGTGAGAAAAGAACCTTGTGAGGTTTCCTGCATTCAGTTGAATTATCCAGTTTAAATCACAGTAGAAGTGGTGTGGCTCACAAGGAAGCAGCAGAACTGGCTCATAAAACAGCAGCATGGGCCACAGACACGTGAGCGTGATTCCATTTTTCTCCTAAGTAAATAAATATAAATTTATCTCTAGATAATAGTCTACATACATTATTATTTTTTCATTACAGTACACTGCATGGTACTTTACAGTATTTATTTGTTGATTTTTTTTTACGTTTATTTTCATTTTTATTCACAGATCAATTCTTTTATTTCGCAAGTGCTTATTATAGCAAACTGTCCATATGGATGCCAGAGTTTTGGAATTATTTTTCAAGAGGCTTTATAGCAAAAAATCAAATGTAGAGATTCCAGATACCAAGGGATTGCTGTACTACAAAATACAACATTTACATGTACACAGCAATTAGTAATAGCATGTACTTATGTAGCAGCTAAAATATTTGTTCTGTCAGTCATTTCCAAGCATTGCCATAAACTGAAGGAACTATGTGAAGTTGTAAAGTGAAAGAATTCATAAGTTACACTTGTAATACAATAGAAACAATACACTTACCTTTTTTCACTCATTTTAAATCTGCTCTGTACATAAAAGAGAATTCTTCATAAACACGTCCTGGGGTGTTCATATCAAAGGTTTGTTAAAGATACTGAAATACATAACTAGAATATAAAAACAAACATTTTCTGTCGAAAAATAATCATCGCATTGTTTTAATCTCGTGAAATATTCACATTACATTTTGAACAGAGTGGAACCGGAGATGAAGTCCATTAAAAGCAGAGAAAATAAGGGTGGTATTGTTTGAACTCAGTATAATTCATTTGGAACTAATTGCACAAATGTCAGTGTTTTTTAAGCATGGTGGTAAAGCTGGGAGTGCAGAAGAGGCACAGGGGGGGTCGTTTTAGTGCCAACATTGTGGATTCAAAACTGATCTGGCTCTGCTCTGTGCGGTTTGCATTAGACATAAAAGAGACAGTGGGATGAATGTCAAACTCGGCACAGTTTGTATACTGTACGCTCCTTATTTTTGTAATGGTTCCTTCTAACCATCCAAAAATAAGAACTGAGAACTGAGGAAAGGGCCCAGACATTTCAGAGCTCATCTCTTTCTAACAATCATAATATTGTGTGCCACACTTGTCAGAGATGTCAGCTAAATTAGTAATAAAGGATGAATAGTAAACTTAGTTGGAGACACATGAATTACATATGACAAGAGCCAAGCACCATTCCACTATTTTAATGAGAGCAGGGTGGTATATTGTTTAATTCTAAGCAATAGTTATCATAATAGTTTGGTTTTTACAAAAACATAATGGCTGTTGGTTGACACCATGGGGCAATGGGGAACAGCTGTACGTTTAAATCCGGCTCAGTCTACGCAGTGTTTGAATGAGTTTTCCATCCAGATCCTAAAGATGTGTGTTTCAGGTGAACTGGTGACTACATAACACATAACTCTGGAGGCACTACAGTGGTTCAGTGAGTAGCGTTGTTGCCTCACAGTGCTTGGGCTGGTTGGGCCCAAGTTTGAATCCAACTCAGCCTGAGTGGGTTTCCTCCTACAGTCCAAGGACATCTGTTTCAGGTTGATTTGTCACTCTAAACTGCCTGTAGTGTTTTGTTAGGCTGTGATGGACTGGCATCCCATCCATATGCAGTGGCATATTCTAGTGCCCTCTGGTACTGTTATAGGCTCTGTACCACCAAGACCCTCCTCAGGATAAGCAGTAAATGAGAGTGGACGGATGGATACATTACCCTGTATAATGGACTGTTGCCCCATCCAGTGTGGACCGTGACTAGCCCTGTGCTGCCAGGATATTCTTGATTCTGACTTGGACAAGCGGATGTTTTTTTACAATGAGGATGAGTTTGGCCAGGGCCAATGCAAACAAATCTGTGGTTATTTACTTCAGCTTTATTTATAGTAAATATAAATGCTACCATGCTTAAACATGTAATTTCAACTAATCATGTTTACATTAAACTGAACTAAGGCTGAAATAAAGATAAGGCAGTTGCAGAATTGACACTAGAATCCAAAACAACTCACACTATACAACTATTTAGACAACCTTAATCTTTTATGCCTTTATCTTTTAATGTTGTTCATCTATGTATCGATTGATTATTTGCTCAATTCTCAATACTGTAGAGAAACTACATTACTATATTACTACTAACATGTTCAACAGACTTGACAGAAGTAACTGAGATATTATACATTTCACCTCTAACTTTAATTCAAAATTCAAAAAGTATTTGTCAATTAGTGCAGTTCACTCGGCACTTTGAACTCAGGGTTTTCTCCTTTAACTTTGTTGCTTTTAAATTTTAACTGCGCTGATTAAAGCATGTTTGCAATATATTAGATTATTTAATGAATTAATTAACATTAATTTACAAATAGTTCCTCTCTCTCTCTCTCTATATATATATGTATGTATATATATATATGTATGTATGTATGTGTGTGTGTGCGTGCGTATATATATATATATATATATACGCACACACACACAGACACACACACACATTTTTAATAAGCATAACCCTCATTTCCATGAATACTCAGGCATCATCCAAATGAAGAAAGAATAAATGTGCATTTCAGACTCATCAGACCATAAAATAGTTCTATATAATAAGACATTTTCATAGTATTGTTTATAAATTGTACCACCTCTGCAGTATGTTTACAGCTGTATTCCCACTGCTGTTTTTACACCACAAGTGCTCATGTGTTTCTCGCATCCTGCACCTCACCCCGTGAGAATATGGCACAATTACTCCCTAAACTACAGACTAGACGGGCCACGATTCAATTTGAAACTTATTAAATACAATTTGTAAAATGTACTCAGTAGTGTGCATATCCTGTTTTTTTCCCAAAGATGAAACTGGATACACTTCAAGGAGTCAAACCAAACTCTTGAAGACATTAAAAAGCTTTAGGCAAAACAATAATCATGAAAGCATTAACACTATTTTTCAGTCTTTGTGTAATATTATTTCATTGCATTGTTGAAAAAAAGGGCTAAAATAGGCTAATTCTCAATGGCAAATTCTATTGTATGAACTATAAAGGTAAAAAGTGCATGGCTGCAAACAAGATAATAAATTATTTTATTGTCTGAAGAGTCTGAAATGCAAATTTAGCTTATTTTCTTTTGGACAGAACCTGAGTATGCATGGGGTAAAGGTTATGGTTATTAAAAACGTATATACAGTACTGTACAATATTTAAATAATACCAAAAACACATTCTTGGTCTCAGATGCTCATATTGGACATATGCATTCAGGATGTGCATATTAATTAGCAAAAAGGTTATTTCAATCACAACAAAGAGCACATTTGCATGCCTGCATCTGCCTTTCTTAGGATACTAGGATCTAAATCCTATTACCCCTCCGTTCTGGACCATTAAATCCCAGATATATTCATTCTCTTCCCATCACCAAAAGATATTGCATTTTTATAGCATGACATCACTATGAATAGTGATGAAAGTGTGTATGAAATTAAAAACATTTATGGTCTATATAGCAATGCCACAGTTAATTGGGGGATGTGCTCAAAGATATCTTGCTGTCTCATTTGTTTGTTTTAAGGTTTGTTAACCCAATTAAAAATTGAGTGTGGTGGGGGCTATAACTAAAAGTCTAAATTAAAATCTTACACCGGAAAGCCTTCGTACAGAGGTGCAGCTGAAGGGAGGTCCCACGGTGGTCCCAACTACCTAAACCTCTCAAATCTCAGCTACTTGTTTATGGGTTTAGTGGAGTAATGCTTTGCACTTGTGTAACTTTTCCAATTCGGTATCTACATTCACAGTTAACCCTCTGAAGTGATTCCAAACAGTGTTAAAACAAAGTAGTCGTACTCATATATCTGCCAATACTTCTTTTCCAAAACACCGAACGTGCACGTATATATGCATATGTGTGTGTATACATGCATACATATATAGAAGATAAAAAAGTCTTGATAGCTAAATACTGTGCAGCAGTGTTTGTATATCTATATTACATATAATTATTTTTGATTTAACTCTATATATTTGTATTTAGCTTTGAGATTTTAAAAAAATATATTATATTTACCTTTATCTATTTACATTATCTTTTCATTATTTTTTTCTCTAAATTTTCTCTCCCCCTTTTCTTTGTCCCAAGGAAGTTCACCTTGGGCTCCCTTGTATATCTGCTGTGTAAAGGTGATATAAATGGTACCTGATCCTTCAAAGTGGATGCAGTGCAATGAACTGCAACATATAACAGTAATGGACACAAGTGCACTTATTTGGTGTTTATTTATTGTCGCCCGTGTTTGAAAGTTGGCTGCCATGCTGGTTGAAGGAGTGATTATTTGTGAAATGAATGGAAAGCTGCTTTTAACAAAAAACAAGTCATTGTTAATTACCCACTGACAAAGTTCATAAATGGTGCACAGTTGAAGACAGCAAAGTTTATGCATCTTACAAATTGTCATTAGAATGCAGACAGACAGGCGAGCCGAAAAAGCTTTATTCCATATGAGAAGGAAAAGTATGGACATTTGACCAATATGTCGTGTGCTACAGTTTGCATTTGTATCCACAAATTTTTTATAATTCCACAGTTTTGTTTCCCATCAAGTAATACAAACCACCAATACTTTAAACCGCTGCCATCAGCAGTAATCTGCTGCATTTCTAAGATTTTATTGTGCTTAAAAAATAATAAGGCAGCACAAATATACGGTCAAAGCTGATTCTTCATTGGTATATTTTGGTGCTGTTGTCCACATAGTAGCACAGTGAAGATGCAGCTGAAATCAGCAGCCTTCTTTCAGCAGAGTTTTAGTAAGTAAGACTGCAATACAAGTTCTGCTGTTCCTTGACGTGTCCTGACAGTTTATAAACAGTGGTTTACACAAATACAGACATGCCACTGAACCATCTGTCTAACAGTTAGCTCCTCTATCTTCAAGATAAAGAAAAACTATATTACTCCCAAAATCAGTGTACACATCAGAGCAGGAAGGGTACTTTCTTCACATGCCTATTATCAGTTATCAGCAAGCTTTTTTCAAGTTTTTGTCAAAGAACACTGTACAGCCAATATTTACTTAATATTTTCTTCCTGCTACATTGCAACTGCAGGGTTCAAAGTGGGCCAAAAATCCAAATTACTCTGAGATATATACGCATTACTTGTTTTACATCTTTTATACCACACAGATCATAACCCTCTGAGAAACAGAAACTCAATGCCCTACACATCATTCCTGTGGTAATGTGAATAATGACAAAGGGAGGGCCAAATGCAGCCAAAGGATTTTGTTGAACACAAATGATGAATGAACACATGAAATGCTTTTTTCCACAAGTCCATTAAAAAAGGCTGTAGGCACTATATAAAGATTTCTGAACATGATGGTGAAAAATATCAGTTCAATTCTGGACCCACCTACTTATCAGCTGCTGACTTCTCAACATTCAGGACTGAGAAGATGCGCATGTTCACTGTAGGAAAGCCGACAAGAGGTGTAGTCCTGTAACTCCTGACATAGAGCACTTTTCTTCCTGCCCTCCCTTGCCCTCATTCTGTGACTTTTGCATTTAGTTCAGAGGGATCGTGGGTCGGTAGTGAGAGTGATGTCAAATGCAGGTTAGAGGTCACCGCTTTGTGGTTCAGGGTTCCTGGACTCCCGATTTTGACTGCGGCCCAGTTTAGGGAATCTGGATGATCTGGAGCGGGACGGTTTGACCCGGCTTTCGCTGGTCTGCGGCATGTCCCTTCGAAAGAAAATAAGAAGGGGAAATATGTTCAGTTGTGCCAAAATAAAAAATATTCTAAAATAAATGCTATTCTCTGATAGAGGATATTGGTGTACACATTGAATTGTTTTATGTTCTGACCAATGTAAATCCTTGTTTGATATGTTTTCTTCTATCTTTAACCTACAACATAGCAGATTCCATAGACATGGGAAGGTAAATGAATTAATTTGCATGTGACACAGAAATTAATCCTTTCCATATTCTCTCTTGCAAGTGTCTATAACACCACTCCGATGAGCCCAAGATTTGGTGAATGAGCTGATGGGAACTTCAACAGAGAGTCACCTCACATGGCTCACTATTGACATCTGAGGATGATGTTGAGGGAGCGTATGAAAGAAAGAAGTTGAAGTATGCTGAACTGGTGGCTGAAGTTCGTGAGCGGGGGTGGCAGGCATTCGTTAAGCCTGGTCGAGGTAGGTGCCAGAGGCTTTGTTGCAAAAACTACTACTTCGTTGTTAAGCGGGTTTGGAGTTAGAGGACGTAGGTTAAGGGAAGCGGTAAAGGAGTTGTGACAAGTAGCTGAGAGGGCTAGTCAATGGCTGTGGTTGAGGAGAGCTCAACTAGAGTGGGGAAAAGTGGGATAGGGGTATTGAATATGTTATGGGCTACGTGGACCTTTGGCCTAGTAGGCTTGGAGGGGGGTGGGTCTGGGACGCCAGGCCTCACTGCTGAGCCTTCCGGAGGTGTCGTGGGCTTAAGTTAGCGAAACACAGATGAACGATGGTGTCTACCTGATGACCCCAGTGAAGAGCTTACAGGGTGGTGTGTTAGGGTGGCGGGATTGGGTGGGTAGATTGTTAAATTGGTATGGTGGGGCCCTATGCTTCATCCGAGTGGGTAAGCATAGGATACCTGTCATCTTATCCTGTATATTCGTAATAATGACAGCTCCCATAGACCCACCAACCCAGTCATTAGTGTTTTAGTTCTGCAAAGACCATCCTTATTGTTTGGAGAAAACCCCTCAAAAAAATGAATCTTATGAAATAAACAGTTGGCCGTAGAGGCACAGCTGCAGCCTATGGTCAGAAATACAGTGAGCAGGTGTTATATTCTGAGCTGAAACCATTACAGAAAGTAGCGGTAGTCCAATGGTCTTCCTCAATTATTTATGCCTCCTGACTGGCTGTGTGCATAATGGAGAAGGAACCCATTCATTTTTATCAGCAGAGAAATGCCTAAAGCAAAATGCCTGAAGTAACAGAAAAAAGGAGTCCTTGAATGCTCACTGTTTTAATTTCATATACAGACATGTGGTACAGTTGGTCCTTGTCAGTATGTAAAAAAACAAACCACTCTGGCTCACTACAAAATAGGGTTACTGCATATCTTTTTTTGTAAGTAAGTGGCACTTTCCTGTGGAGGCCTGGGGTGGACAGTACACAGTGCCTTGGCATGTGCGGATAAAACAATTACAAAACACAAGGCATTAATCCAACTAAAGAAAAATGTTGCTTGAGAGACATGAAGTTTGTACATAAAGCATGGGAGCTTTCCATTTACTTTTCAAAGCCAGCTGAATCAAGAACGTCATTTATGAAGCTTGACTGGTCTGCAAAACCTCCATAAGCGTTGGATTCTATGTCCCATTTTCAGGAAGAGCTTTCTGTATCCCCTCCCTCTTTCCTGCTGTGAGCTCTTCACAGAATAAACAATACTCTACTATTATTGGCACAACATTGCATTATCTATGCTTAAAAATATACTGTCACGGTTAAGAGATATTGGCAAACAACGTAAATGTTAGAAAAACCACACGATAGTCCACAGTCCACCTTCATGCACCATTTATGGTGAGGTAACACCCGAGCTACAACTGAGAATTAATGTCAATCTTCTGATCAACATACTCGGGCTGTAATAGGAATTATGCAGACATGTTAATATGTTAATACCATCTGGCCCTGTCTTACTGTACTGGACATGCTACTTTTTTGTTTATTAACATATCACAATTTAATTTTCTTTTGCAAATATGGCTTGAAACCAAGTACAAATTCTACTCATTGCAAACTGTTACTGTTCTTAAATTCCACAGTTTTTCGCTGAAGTTTCTTATATATACTTTAGAGAACCTGCCTTTCCTGAATTTCTAGGGGTGACACCATTGTTATTTCATTCATACTTTGGGCCTTTCTGTAGCCAATTAAATAAAACAGATTTCAGTGGTATTAAAAGCCAAGTAGCATTTTTTTTCTGAAGTAAGACTGGCTGTAGGGAAATGATAATTATTTCCCCTGGCATTGCCATGTAATTGTGAGTCGCATCCAAACAAAGTGTGAGGATTACCTGAAAATGTTAAGCAGAAATTTTGAGAGGTGAAGTAATACCAATACAACAGAAATACGAATCGAGGAACTGAGCTCCCAACTCCAAAGCCCAGTTATAGTGCAGCTGAAACTTAATACACACTAAGGCAACGGTATGTAAATAATGCCAAGGGACAGAAAAGCAATTTTTGGAGAATAACTTTTCTTCCAGCAACTGGAAAAGTCATTAGAGTAAGGCTGGAAACAGCCATGCCAGAGGTACATGATCAGTAAACTTCTTTCAAATGCCTCAGAATCTGCACACATCAGACCATAATTACATTTTGTGGCCATGAGGCAAAAAAAACCCAAAAGGAACCCATCCATCTCTCACAAAATCAAAGGATAGCATGGAAAATGCATAGAAGTATATTTCATAGAACATTCTAAGATCAAAGCAGACAATGGATATGCACTTCTCCTTTTAGGACTTTTGTTCACCAGGTATTCATCAGTTTGATGGACTATGAAAGTGATATATGGTAGGAAGAAATGCACTGACTGACTCTCAAGTTGACCATGACTTCTTGACAAATGAAAACATGTCTGTGTCCAAGCTACTGTTTGCTGAAGAAGACAGATTTAGAAGGAATGCAGAACATGCCATAGGATATCTAAAATTTTTGACATTTGTTTTAATTATACTTTCAGTGCAAACATCTCAAAAAATAAAAATATTACATTTTCAAATCTATCATATGAATTTTAGGATTTCATTAAGACAAATAAACAATATGAAAGTTATTTTTTGCATCAATTTTTGCAGTATACTATATATACTGTTATTAGAGGGCATGAATTAATGGTGAGAATTAAACGCAAGTAGCACAGACATAAACCACAGCAAAGTCAAACACATATCTGAAATGGCATTTTGGGGTATGACTGTATTTTTTTATGAATTTTAATTTTTTTGTATTTTTGCACCCCTAGACATTCATACCACGTAGTAGGTTGAACAAGCACAGAAGGAAAGAATGCTATAAGAGGATACTTAAGTTATTTGGAAAATAACATTTGTCTTTTTATGTTCAAAGTCAATTTTTCAAACCCTCTTCCAGTTTGCATTATGGCTTGCAAGCCAAAATACAAATAAAGATATTCCAACATGAACTTTTAAAGAGCACAGAAATGAAGAAATCACCCTGCATAGTTGTAGATGCAGCATATTGTAATATAATATATTTGGAGACCATAAACGTGCAGTTTTATATATTTAAACGTGTGGTGAGATGATAATGTGTTGTTGGCTGCTGAAATGTAGCTGTATAGGACATTCTGTAGTAGAGAACATCACCATTTTGCTGTGGTTTGACTACGGTTAGTTTCACAAACCTCTGGACAGGTCAGCAGACACATGCACCCAAACACATACACAAACAAACCCACACACAACGGGGCAACATCACCATTTTCTAGAAAACACATCTTTGGGAAGAAATTCAAACAAACATGGGGATGACATGTAAATGTTACACAGAATGGGGACTGAAGCTGTATTAATTCTCACAGCTCAGGCACTGTGAAACACTGTCTTTTGCACTGATTTTTTAATATTCTTTTTTTGGCATTAAAGGCTGAATTGATATTTTTTGTATTTACATGCATGTATTTATGTTTTTAAGCATTTGTTAAATGTATGTTACATAACAGCTACAGAAGAGCTGAAGAACTGCAGGTATAAAGCCACAGAGTATTGCACAGCAAATAATGAAGGAAAACTGCCTTATTTTGAAATAAAACTGTCAATTTGAGTGGGAATTGGGAAACATCAATTGTCAGTTGTGGAGCTCATAATGCACAGAAATGTTTGCAATTGAATATAATGGTAATTGCATTTTCAACTTTTTAGAATTCACCTTACAAAGGGTTTTTCAGGACCACCCTGAATTCAAACTTGGCAGAAGACGGCGTACAAAATAGTTCCATAAGATGCTATGTGAGAGGACAGGGTTCTGTACTCAGTGTTACACACTACAGTGACATCAGTCCAAAGATTAAAAGCAGAATGGATATTGTTAACTGTCCATATTTGAAGAAGTCAGCTAACTGTATTGACCATCTTCACACAAGAATGATGTCAGGTCCACTATAAGAAAATGTCTAAGCTGCTGCTGCTACTAAGAGGATGCAGAGAATTGAGAGTGATCTTTCTGTATAGTCAGCGTGAAACAAAGACAAACAGGAACTGACAGCCCTGGATTTCTGTCACAGGGAGGGGGTAAAAATATCACCCCAGCCAAAGCAGTCCTGCAGACCCTGCAGACTTGGTACCCACACCAAAGGGTACCAAGAATCTGTTCCACTAAAACAGGCAAACTACATTTAGTTTAAGAAGTTAGCATGTTAAATATTTTAATTTAAGAAATTCTTCTTAATCTTGTTCTAGAGATGTCAAATACACCAGTGTGATAAAGAGGCTTTGTGAGAGAAAGGCACAGTGCATGTGTACAAATAGAAGTTGCAAACAGCTGGCTTGCAATATGTCCATTTCTCATGCAGATCCCTCACAGCGACTGGAAATATTTCTCTGTTGTTGCCTGTGAATCTCCTGTTTACTTTGGACGCGAGTATGACAGTGAATGTTAATTGACCATGAAAGATCACATAAAAAGGGTCCAAGTGATTTTTTTTTTCCTTTTCCAGATTTAGAAGAGCACAATCATAGTTAATGCAGCCATACTAAATGTTTCTACTACTGATGGACTTGTTTTGCACTGGTTTACTTATCCAAACATGTTGATGCCATTCATCCAATAAAAAAAGAAACTGACAGGTGACATACAAAAGCACTCAACGGTATGTTTTTGTGTTTGTTATTTATGTTCTCAATACTGTTATGTTTTGCATTCACCAAAATGTCTTAGTTAGGACATTGCAGCCTCCCACTAGAATAATCAATATTCACAAAAATGAATACTATTTCAACAAAAAAAAAATCTATTTGGAAAGACAATCAATTCAAGCTTTAACAAGTAAAACATGCAATAAAACTAGCTGACTATATATAGGAAACTAAACCACTATGATGATTTAGGACAATCTATATAACACAAAGAATATAATTACCAATTCAGTCTACAAGGGCATTTCATTTTTAGACCAGGAAGACTAACATACCTGCATGAAATATTAATTTTATTCATGGTTCGGGGGCACTGAAACTCGTGGTGAGAGAGAACCAGAGCAATCAGTCTTGCCTTGCCTGGTTACAGCCTCCCTAGTCTGCAGGCACAACGAAATCTCTCATTTCCACATTCTCCCTCATACATTTCTAGCAAAATCATCTTTTCTGCTCTCTGCTGGATGTAAAACACTGGTGCAGCTTTACTGTGTTCCTTAGACAGTTGAAAAAAGAGACCTTACCTTTGTACATTTGATATTCTTCTAATGTTGAAGAGCTGAACAGAACTGACTTACACAACTTGGAGGCTCAGTTATTTCTTTTAAAAGAAATCTGGTGCCACCTTACTCTTCTTCATCTTACACAACTGCAGCAGAATAATGTAAGACTGTCTATTTTTTTAAGCTTTAGTTAAACTCAGAATTATCCGTTAAAGATTCAGTGTCATTAAAAACTATCTTACCATGGCCTTACAATGATAAGAAGGTGTAACAGTAAAACTGTGGTTCAGAAGTATTTAAGGCTGGTGAACTAGCAAAGTGGAATGACCTTGTTTGCCACTATGATTAGCACAGAACTGAGAACATGTCTGGATCTGCAAGGAGGAGAGACCTTTTTCAATTGTTCTGAAGAGAAAAAAGTCCTAGTTCATATATATTACACAATTTACATTGCATTTTGAGCCACACAGACAGATACACAGGAAAGATTTCAGTCTGGTGAAAAGATTGTATCAATTTAAACTTGTGTCTTATTGAAAGAGCCAAAAGGACCAGAAATGTTTTACTTTTACTTGCCAGGCAGATAACAGTGTCCATGTATGCATACATGTTTTTATAAACTGTAATGTAACAGAACTGTTACCAACATCTCATGTTAATTATTTGATAAGAAAAACGTGATAGGGTGATCAACAGATTGATAAGGTTAATGTTTTGCTTTTTTCACAAAACAAGAAAATGAACGTACACCAAAGCATACCGACAGGAAGTGAGTTTCGTTATTTTGGAATGATGGGGCTCCAGATCCAGGCAAATGTCAGAGAACAAGCGTGTGTTCAACCACCAAGAAAACAAATTTGTTCAGTGTTCCACAGCCCGAGCAGCAGCTCAAACATCAGCCTGAGTTCTTAAATCCATTAATGATTAATGATTATGAGTCCATTAATGATTATTATTTAACATTAAGAATACTAACTGGCATGAAGAACATTATGTCAGTGCTGTCAGTTAATGGGAAAGGCAAACAATGAGGGAAGCAAATATCTTCTGTACATTAACTGTACTTCTTTCTAAAAGATAATGCACACGGAAGGTTTAGGAAGAGAAAAAGGAGTTAATGTTGCCCCTAAGTAAAACAAAATGTTATTCAGCAACTCTAAATTCATGTCCATCAAAAGACTTTGGCATGCGAAGGTTAAAGTGTCTCTCTGGACACGACACGCTATTGAACAGGACTGTTTGTTTCCTGGGTCCTGAGACCAACAGTGCGCCGTGCACATCACTGTCAGCGCCCGCTTTAATTACAATGACACTCGAATGTCAAGGCGGAGAGGTTCAAGCATCAACATCAGTCAAACACGGCTATGAATACGCTGATCACCCTCTCATCTTATTACATTTTTCATTTATCTGATTTATGTGAGCGATGGCAAAGGAGCGAATAATTTTAGATGTGAAAGCAACGCTTGGAGTTCCCGTTTTATCTATTTTTATTCAGCTTAGAGCAAAAGGGCGTGATGCAATTTCCAAACTTGGAGTGGTACAGCACTGCAGAAAATGCATGTCCACCAACTCTATTATGGGTTTACAATATACATCAGCCTTTTCAGTGATGACAAAGAGAATTTTTAGCTGTGAAATACCCTGAATAATAAAAACACCAAGTAAAAATACAGTTCTAATAAGGTAAACAGACAAATCTTAACACATATAACACATACTAAAGTGCTAAATGAGTAAAAATTCTTTTTTTTTCCTATTAAAGAAAGCCCTGACAACGAACTACGCTAGCACTTAAAATCTGCCTTTTAAGTTACGTGGTTATCAAAATTCATAGCAATATTGCAGAATGCTACTGAATATGCTGAAAGTCTGTTCATTTCATGTGGCGTGAAGGTCTCAAAAAACAGGTCACATGCTTTGAGGATTCAAGAATCTACAGACAACAGCATTTGTGCACAATTAAGTGAATTCAAGAACCTACAACTGAGGCGTATGTCACATTACATGTTCAGCATGCTACAACTATGCCTCATAAGTACAAAACAATACAATGATGCCTAATTTGTTTTCACACAATTGTATTTGTCACAATTTGTCTAATTACAGAAAATTGCACTGGAATAAAACACTAAATTTCAGTTATAAAATATCGTGCCTATAAGATGTCATCCATAACAATCTCAATGTATGAAGCAGCTGGGAGTTGACACTGTTCAGTACAGCACAGGTGAGAATGTGTTGTTTAGAGTATGGCCGCTCTCTTCTCCACAGGGGAAAAAAAAATCAATCACTGTTTACACTGTATGCTTTGTATAAAGCTGTTTACTTATGGGCAAAACAAATGGCGCACCACTGTGGAACTTGTCAATAGAGATTACCGGTACGGTACTAAAGACAGAGGGAAAGAGCAAGATGGAGGGGGGGGGGGCTCAAATGATAGACAGTTAGAAAGAAAACAGAAGACTTAACTGCCCTACACAAATCAAAATTTGCTAAACTCCTGCCTCCTTTCACACCCTGGTCTTCATCAAATCCTACTCTCTCTGCCAAGTCCATACTTTAAAGGAAATACTTCTGTAATAAGATTTAAAGCTCCTTGTACTCAAAGTGAATAGGTAACAAAGTATTGAAAGAGCAAAATGTTCTCCCCTAGTGAGAATAGAGTTGAATAATTAAACTCAAGGTGATTAATATTTTAGAAGGTCTTGCCCCTTCAGGTTTTAAACTCCATTTTGTTACTTGAGAGCACTAAAAACCTTTCTACCACTTCTTGAACAAACCTGTCCTACTTCATCACTGATGTGTAATGTCAGGTATTTTATCCATTAGTTAATGGAGCACTACGTATGGTAAACTCAACCACATACGTACCACTTACTCAAATTAACAGTGTTCTGAAATGTAGAACAAACACAGCAAAGACACACAAAGGAATTTTGCCACTGTATTGTTTCTTAAAGGGTTAAGGATCTTTGTTTTAAGTACCAAGTTTGGTTGCTAGATTATTCAAGCAAGGAAGCCATCATTGTTAAAAGAACATTAAGATTAAGAAATAAGGCATCACTAAAATTCTCTAAATGAACCACAGACAGTGCTAAATGAACACAAGCACTGTCCCTAATCTCAAAAGTGCATGTCTACACATAATACACAGAGGTATTTTCCTATCAAGAAGGATGTGGAGTTGAACGTACGCATTTAGGATAACCCGATAAGGCACTTACATGCAGAAAGGCAGCAGCTGCACCAATGTTTCCTTAGTAGGCTGGGCTGAGAACTGGGGAAGAGCCTGAATCAGCTTGTTCATGACCATTCGCAGGTAGCATTGCAGCTGTTTGCGCCGCTCCTCCACAAACTTGGCATCCTGAGCACAAAAGGACAAAAAAAGGCCACATGGTTGTGAGCTCCATTGTACAAAGTCTGCTGGGATACCTGATACTAATCATGCTTTCAGGGAAGGTTACAAGGTGTTAAGAACTTTCTTACAGTCTTATCAGGAGCAGGAGACATACTCACCGCCTTCAGTGCCCTCCTGCTGCCCTGCAGCACAACACACCCTGCATTCAAATCACCCTGATACAAGTAAGTGACATTTTTTAATGTTTATCTTGGACATTTCTGAACATTGTATGATCTAAAATCAGTGAAGCTTATGGTACATAAAGAGGCCCTAAACACAATTGAAGTAGGCGAGATGCACAGTGTAGATTAACTTGAATGCAAATAGCCGCACAGCCTTTGTATTGTTTTTTCTGCTTTATCCTTTGTTTTACTTCTGTTTGCACCTGTAGATACTGTTAAACAGCTCACCACTATGCACAAGACCATTAAAACATTGCAGATACACTGCATTTCCATATCTGACTGCAATCCAAGAAATCTGTGGTCTCATGGTCTCCGGCAATACTATCTTCATTTAGGAAAGCTGCTGTAATGGAAATTTGCCATAAAATTGGTCCAGTAAATATAAACCAGCTTTATAAAATGGATAAATAATTCTAAATACTTTAACACTAAGGTATTTTGGACAAAAACACAAGATAAATGAATAAATGTTAATATACACTACATGGCTAAAAGTATCTAATAAGGAGGTTTGGCTATTTCAGCCACACCCATTACTAACAGGTATGTAAAATCAAGGATACAGTCATACAGTCTCCTCAGACAAACATTTGCAGTAGAATGGATTGTACTAAAGAGCTCACTGACTTCCAAAATGGGACTGTCATAGAATGTCACCTTTCTAACAGATCAGTTCTTCGAGTTGCTGCCCCGCTAGTCCTGCTCCGGACAAAAGTTAGTTCTATTATTGTGAAGTGGAAACGTCTAGGAGCAACAACTGCTGAACCACAAGGAGTTAGGCTACACAAGCTCGCAGAACGGGGCCGTTGAGCGATGAAGCGTGTTGCACGTCAAAACCATCTGTCCCTGGTTGCAACACTCACTACCGAGTTCAAAACTGCCTCTGGAACCAACATTGGCACAAGAACTGTTTGTTGTGAGCTTCATGAACTGGATTTCTGTGGCCAAGCTGCTGCACACAAGCATAAAATCGTGACGTGCAATGCCAAGTGTTGGATGGAGTGGTGTAAAGTACAGTGGTGCTTGAAAGTTTGTGAACCCTTCCGAACTTTCTATATTTCTGCATAAATTTCACCTAAAACTACATCAGATTTTCACACAAGTCCTAAAAGTAGACAAAGAGAACCAAACCAAACAAATGAGTCAAAAAAATTAGACATGGACATTTATTTATTGAGGAAAATGATCCAATAACACATCTGTGAGTGGCAAAAGTATGTGAACCTTTAGGATTAGCAGATGATTTAAAGGTGAAATTAGAGTCAGGTGTTTTCAATCAATGGGATGACAATCAGGTGTGAGCGGTTGACCCGTTTTACTTAAAGAACAGGGATCTATCAAAGTCTGAACTTCACATCACGTTTGTGGAAGTGTATCGAACAAAGATTTCTGAGCACCTCAGAAGAAGAATTGTTGATGCACATCAAGCTGGAAAAGGTTACAAATCCATCTCTAAAGAGTTTGGACTCCACCAATCCACTGTCAGACAGATTGTGTACAAATGGAGGAAATTCAAGACCATTATTACCCTCCCCAGGAGTGATCGACCAACAAAGATCACGCCAAGAGCAAGGTGTATAATAGTCTGCGAGGTCACAAAGGAACCCAAGGTTACCTCTAAGCAACTAAAGGCCTTTCTCACATTAGCTAATGTTAATGTTCATGAGTCCACCATCAGGACGACACTGAACAACAATTTTGTGCATGGCAGGATTGCAACGAGAAAGCCGCTGCTCTCCAAAAAGAATATTGCTGCCCATCTGCAGTTTGCTAAAGATCACCTGGACAAGCCAGAAGGCTATTGGAGCAATGTTTTGTGGACGGATGAGACCAACATAGAGCTTTTTGGTCTAAATGAGAATGTTTGGAGAAAGGAAAACACTGCACTCCAGCATAAAAACCTCATACCATCTGTGAAACACGGTGGTGGTAGCATCACGGTTGGTGCCTGTTTTGCTGCATCTGGGCCAGCATGGCTTCCCATCATTGATGGAACAATGAATTCTGAATTATACCAGCCAATTCTAAAGGAAAATGTCAGGACATCTGTCCGTGAGCTAAATCTCAAGAGAATGTGGGTCATGCAGCAAGACAATGACCCTAAGCACACAAGTCGCTCTACCAAAGAATGGTTAAAGAAGAATAAAGTTAAGGTTTTGGAATGACCAAGTCAAAGTCCTGACCTTAATCCAATAGAAATGTTGTGGAAGGACCTGAAGCAAGCAGTTCACAGGAGGAAACCCACCAACATAACAGAGTTGAAGCTGTTTTGTAAGGAGGAATGGTCTAGAATTCTTCTAAGCCCATGTGCAGGACTAATCAACAATTATCAGAAACGTTTAGTTGCAGTTATTGCTACACAAGGGGGTCACACCAGATACTGAAAGCAAAGGTTCACATACTTTTGCCACTCACAGATGTGTGTTATTGGATCATTTTCCTCAATAAATAAATGTCCATGTCTAATTTTTTTGACTCATTTGTTTGATTTGGTTCTCTTTTTATACTTTTAGGTCTTGTGTGAAAACCTGATGTAGTTTTAGCTGAAATTTATGCAGAAATATAGAAAGTTCGGAAGGGTTCACAAACTTTCAAGCACCACTGTATGCTGTCATTGGACTCTGGACCAGTTGAAATGTGTTCTCTAGAAGAATCACGTTTCAGCATCTGGCAGTCTGACAGATGAATCTGAGTTTGGCAGATGCCAGGAGAATGCTACCCTCCTGCGCATTGCCAACTATAAAGTTTGGTGGTTGAGGAATAATGGTCTGGGGCTGTTTTTCATGGTTTTACTAGGCCCCTTAATTCCAGTGAAAGGAAATCTTAATGCTACAGCTTACAATGACATTCTAGAGAAGTGTGTGCTTCCACCTTTGAGGTAACAGTTTGGGAAGGACCCTTTTGTGTTTCAGCATGATGGTGTGCCTGTGCACAAAATGAGGTCCATAAAGAAATGGTTTACTGAGTTTGCTGTGGAAGAACTTGATTGGCCTGCACAGAGCCCAGGCCTGAACCCCATTGAACACTGTTGGGATGAATTGAAACACCAACTGTGAGCCAAGCCCCATCGCCCAACATCAGTGTCTGACCTCACTGATGCTCATGTGTCTCAATGGGAGCAACTCCCCACAGTCGTTTTCCAGAAGGGTAGTTGCTATTATAGCAAGAAAGGGGACCACATTAATGATCATGGTTTTAAAATTTAGTGTTCAACAAGCATGTATGGTTGTGATGTTCGTCTGTCCACATACCTTTGACCCTGAAATATAAATTCAAATTCACATCCAATTACAAAATTCTTACATCAAATTCACAAAATATACAACTCTTAGGGAGGGCATGGACAAGCACATAACTCCTGCACTTTGAATGTTGTGACGTAATAGCATTTTCCTGTGCAGCTGAAGGAAATTTATAGTGTATTCCTGATTTATAAACTTTTAAGTAACAAACTTTTTGCTTACAATGTTTCCTTGCAAAGTAGTATAATGCAAAGTAGTCTTTGGTATAATGTTTTTTCCCCCCATAAATAGAGCTAAAATACCCTTTCAAATAAGTCAATATCAATTCAAATCCATCTGCCAGTCTGTTTTTTTTGAGGTGCTCAGGGCAGAAACAATACAGTACTGCTCTGTTCCTATCCAAAAATTTCACTGTTGCCACTCTCCCTGTGGAGCAATCATGTTAATAACTTTAAATGTATTCATTTAGCAGAAGCTTTTCTTCAAAGCAACATACAAAATAAATAAAAGTGCTTTTCTCCAACAGAAGGGTACAGATACAGAAATGCAACTCTCAAAGTACAGCCACTTAGTCCAATAACACCGTTTCTGTCAATGTGAATTACATGAGTAGCTACGCATAGAACTCATGACAAGTGCCTGACCTACTCTGTGTCACATTCCATTAACAAACTTTTGAAATTAGCTAACAAACTTTTAGTCTCAATTAAGATTTTGAGCAGAGGACTCACTTTCAAGCATATCGCACATTGTCAATACTAAATAACGAATAACTTGGGCTACCCAATAAATTTAACAAAAAAAAAACCTTATCTGTGAGTCTAATGGAGGTACTCAATAATTTTTTTCTCCAGTTTTCACTTTAAATCATATAATACATGAGCAATTATGGCTCTTCTGCCAATAACTTGAAACAAGTGTTCCTTTTTCAGGTGTAACTCCAGCAGTTCATTTGATCCAAGTGAATAGTTGTTTTGTAAAATGGGTCTAGCATCATTATTTCACAGGACAAAGAACAGTAGAAAAGTAAACAATTTGTACATTAGCACAACAAAGTGACCTGCATATCAATCAATGCCTGCAGACTTGTCTAGACATCCAATTCAGTTATATAATTGGTATTAGAACTATGCTAACAACTGTTTTTACATCCTCCCAGACCATTTTATTAACTGCCATATACACACACACCTGCAAAGGTGGGCTCGTGTAGTACAGCATTTAGAAAAGTATCTGCTGCCACACAAACACAGAAATAACAAGGTATTTTTCAGACTGTAGTGAGAGCTTTCCAATCACCCATCATGAGGATCTAGATGACTTTGGGGCACATGGCAGGGGAAAAAGGGCTCACTGACAACTTTCTCAAACCTGAGTGAGACAGGCAGGCTCATTTAGCAGGGGAAGAAATGGACAGACTGGAATTAGATCCACTAAAGGAGAGCCCTTTCAGTGTAGTTCTGCTTGGTCAGCCTAAACAGAAGTGACATGGGTGAAAGGTATGAATTAATCAGTCCACCTCGATGGTTATTAAGACAGCAGTGTAACAGAGCTATATGTTTAACACATGTTCTCTTCTCAGTCTAATGGCTAGACCAGTAAACAAGTGGCAGGACTAGGCAGTGGCTGGAGTGTTCATTAAGGCAAAGAAGCTGTAAGCAGTACAACCCTCACTGCTGACTGGGGATAAAATCATGACTTCTGTAGGTTTCATCACTGGGTCACAATCAGTATGTCCCATGCATTTGATTAATACAGATGTCATGTATTATTATGTCATGTATTATAACTCTCAGGAAAGTTTCTCAAATTTCAAATCATATTTTTCTTATTGTGCCTTGCTGTGTTTTGTGTATCCATAACAGTGGGATTTATTTTTTTAATGTATAAAAGAAAGAAACTATTGCAATTGTTTGATTTGAGATGTTTGCCCAAGATCTAGGCTGGATGCGCTAGCCAAAACTAATCGAATGGTTTGCATACATTAATACTACTCCAATCATATTACTTTGGTACGCTCATCTGAGCGGCCTTCAAAAAATAAACATTTTACTCCACTGCTGCTTTCCACAGTTAAAAAGGAAACCTACCGAGGGTCCACTAAAAGAATGGTAGAAGCTGCTGCACATGTTTAGTCTGTATTTTAATAGGATTTCGTCAAGAAACAAATGCAGTGTGGTCTTCTGCTATTGCAGCCCATCTGACTCAAGTTTGACATGTTGTGTATTCAGAGATGCTTTTGTAAAAAGCGGTTGAGTTACTCGAGCCTTCCTGTCAACTCGAACCAGTCTGGCCATTGTCCTCTAACCTCTCTCGACAAAAAGGCGTTTCTGCCCACAAAACTGCTGCTTACTGCATGTTTGTTGTTTTTCGCACCATTCTGTGTCAATTCTGGAGACTACTGTGCATGAAAGTCCCAGGAAAGCAGCAGTTTCTGAAATATTCAAACCACCCCATCTGGCACACGCCACGGTCAAAGTCATTTAGATCAAACTTTTTTCCCGCATTCTGAGGTTTGTCGTGAACATTCACTGAAGCTCAAAGACCCGTGTCTGCATGATTTTATGCATTCTGCTGCTGCCACATGATCGGCTGATTAGATAATTGCGTAAACTAGCAGGTATACAGGTGTTACTAATAAAGCGGCAGGTGAGTGTACGACATGTTGTATATTACATAGCATTTTGGTGAAATGTCAAGGTGAGTGGATGCAGGACAATGATACCAAAGTGAGATGTCCCAAAATTTAACTTCTCTAGGCCAGAATCCAGCTGAAGCACTTGCTCATTGTTGTCAGACAAGATGGACAGGTCATGGTTTCTATAGGTTTTCAGATACAGAATGTAGTTTTTCCCATCTATATGCAAATGGTCTTCCTTCAATTCCTCTGCACAATGTTGACATGCAACTTCATTTTGTACACAGCTGAATTTCTGAAAATACTTGGCACCCTAGAATCCTTTTACACACCTCACAACTTTTATTGTTGCATTTTTAAAGTAACGTATTGCTGCCATATAAATAGGTAAACAAAACTTGCCACAATATTCACATTTATGAATTTACAAAATCATTCATACTTCAGCAGATTTAATGTACTAGATGATTCCAAACTCCATATCACTTCTCTTTTTTTACAATATGGTACCGATACCAATCTTTCTCCAGACAAACATTTTAAATGACTATTCTCATCCAATAAATTCATCTTTAAAGCATGAATAGTAACTTATTTTGAACAGCCCAGTGTACAAAACCTTCATGTTACTACAATAAGGTGTCCATGGGAATTATCATTTAAGAAAAAATCTTGCTTGACAGCATTTTAACTTTACAAACAAATAAGCTTTCTGTAGCTATTTTCCAAAACTTTTATTGATGAATTGGGACAGCAGGATGCCATACAATAATTTAACAGTGGTAAAGCCCCAAACCATAATGCTCAGTATTAGGAGATAATTTTTGAGAAAGTGTAACAGTACTTCCTGGTCAGTGTAATCATTGAAGCCTTTTTATTTACTGTAATGAATAACTATTTCAATATGAACAAATAGAGATTAATCCAGAAGGTTCAGGGGCTTCTTCCTATTCAATAATTTAGAGCCAAAATGATAGTTGTGAAAAGGAAAATCCTTTTCTACATTAGGAAACAGACAGAGTGGTAAATCTTAAAGCAAAGACTTAATTTGGTATCAATTTATGAATGATTAATTATTAAACTAGTTAGCCTCTGGCATACTGAATTTAATGGACTGTTTTCACCCACCAAAACCTTTAACACATTCCTTTTGAAGCAGTTGCTGTATGCCTATACTACAAGTTTTTCATTTATTTTATTTTTTGTGAGGGGAAACAATTTAAATATGCTCAGCAGCCACAACAGAAGTTGGTGAGAGGTAAAAGTTCCCACAGAAAAAATCTAAATAAAGTTACTTTCCAAAGCACTTGTCAATTTAACCAATCCATTTAATCCATAAAGCATTCATAGCATATCAGCAATTTTTTAGTTTTCATCCACTTGAAAATACTGAACAAGCCACTAAACTAGTTCCGTCAGAAAGGCATTCAGTAACAATAGCTGCAATCAGACAATTTTTTTTTAAATCGCTCTCCAACCTGATACAAGTATATATAAACCCCATTACAGCTGAGCTTTAAACTGAACTCCATATGAAAAAGCAATCTATACTGTTCCCAAAATTGCAGCAGATTGTTTTATAAATGTCAAACCATATTTCAAGGTTCTTTTTCCTGTCTGTGTTTTGTTAGGATTAGTATAATAATGCTGGTTTTTTTTTTTTTGCTCACCCAAGAAAGATGAAATTCCAGTGGATCTTGATCTATTTCAACTGAGAGTCATTTCCTTCATGCCAGTGGCCACTGTAACAGAGTTTTTAAACTCTGGGTGAGATTGAATTACCTTCATCTACCCTCCTCATTGCTGTTAACAAGTCTATTCCACAGGCTGAAGTCCATGCTCTGCTACAGCCAGGCTTATTAACCTCCCTGACACTAAGGAGCAGCTTTGTTCTTTTCATAATGTAAAGAGACACATAAGCACATATTCTTACATTTTCAGACTGGACTGTTAAAAAGACACTGCCGGACATACCACAGCAGATATACTCAGTCAGACTACGCTGAGATATAAAGAGCACAGTAATAAAATAAAAAGGGATTTTGATTAGAATTTCCATATGTTTGACAGGCGTATTATCATCGTATTCACTCTGAGTTTATTAATGCATATTTTCATAAAATACATAAAAATACATGAGAACAATATGCATCATTATATGCCTACTATGCCTATTATATTACTACTAATATGCATGCATTAAACATGATTCCCATCTGTCAAGATTGTCAGAGCACTTACTTTCTAATAAAATTACAGTTAAACAACTGCTTTCTTTTATATCAACCTTGTTTGCAAAGATTTGAAAGCAAAGTAGTTAAGTAGCCTTACAACATGTGCTGAACAATAAAAGTGAACAACAAAAAGATGAAAGTATAAAAGAACAAACAACTAACTCAGCAACGAGACAGATCACTACAGGCTTTGTGAAGCACTGAAATTAAAATTAAAAGAAGACAAGACTGAACAGGGCATTTTTCAGGTTTACCGTCAGCCATTATTTAGCTCATAGGTGACTTACAACATAAGATAAACAAATGAACAATAATTTATCCATTTATTTAGCAGGCTATTCTTTCTGTAATATTTTTCCGTAAGAAACCTTGCTCGAGGGTACTACAGCAGGAGCTAAGATTTAAACAGTTCTAAAAACTTGATGGCTAACTAGTAAGGTTTATAGCACAGTAGGCTGTGAGAAAGACTTAGCAAAAAAAAAAAAGCCATGTGCTAAAAAGAGAAGCTATGAATGCTGTAGCTCATGGCTTTATTAATTCATTAACTTTTCAGAAAGGTGCAGGCAGCTCTTTTTGGTGAGCAGCAGTATTTGATCTACTGTTTAGACACAGGAATGGTGGAAATGTTCCATGTGTAACACATATCACTCCTAACCAAAAGCAGTCAGAAAAAAGACAAGTACAAGGGCTCAGCCGAGCTGATAAACACATCTGTGAAAAATTACTACCCATGAGAGGAGCCTTTAGCAAAGCATTCAGTCCATCTCTGAGACAGAGCTCTCTGTCTTGCTAAGAAGTCGCCTGTCCTTATTTGTTCCCTGGCTCCTCTCCTCAGTCAGCTCAGTAACTCCTTGTTAAGTCCTCTGTCTGAGCCTGAGGCATTGGTGTATATAAAGGTAGAATTCAGCACTCATTTCATTCCCCCATCTTCGCTGTTTATTCACAGTTAAAATGAACTTTGAGAAATAAAAACAATGATATTTTTTCCAGGTAATGCATAGTGGAACCTATTGGATTCCCCTCCCCCCATCCATCTCAGCAATCGCAACTTGGTGACATTCATCAAAGAAAATGTCGGTTATTACAAATAATTTGCGAGCACAGAGGAAGTGGTAAGTGAAAAAGTAAGGCTATATATACAGATGAAACTCAAGCTCTGCAGCGTAAGCTCTGTAGTGCACTTTCCATAGCCTGAAATTCCATTTCTTTGGAGACTTAAGTCTACCGAATTAGAGAAGAAAAATGCAGCGTTCACAGGGCTTCTCCTTCTGTGAATTGGCAATAATTTCAAATGATAAATTACCCTAAACATTCATATTATAATGAAAGAATTCACGGCTGGTAGGGAGATTTTCCACTCTGTTTTCCAGTATACAATACACGTTGGTATGAGATGTACATTCAGCAGAGTGTGCACAATTCTAAACCAACAACACAGCACAGCACAGGAAAAGTTTAACCAACTTTAGCAAAGGTAATATGTTACAGATGCACAAGTCATTCAACCAGTTTGTGTGTGTGTGGGGGGGCGGAATTGCTGAACTTGTCTGTTTCTGGTTTTCTAAATGTCTTGTAACTGATTTGAAACCACTGTGGTTTCATATCTGGCGTTCAATTGCTGCTTAGTGTGTGCAGAGACATTGCATTCTGCCAATGTGTGCATGTTTTCTACCACAGCCCAAATGCAGACCAAGCAGAAGGAAGTGGTTAACCACTTCCATACCCAGAGGTTCCAGAACACCATGACTCAGCTGCAGACAAGTAGTTATTGACAATGAATGAATGGAAGTATTAAAATTCATCTGAGGTTATTACAGAACCTAATAATTTAAGGGCTATCCAATAACACCTAGCTTTTACTGATTGTGACTTAGTGGCAAAAGTGACATTGGAATACAAACTAATCGAGATGAGTACATACTCCCTGCCCCAACTATGTTCATAAGTCAAGAAGTCAAGGTAGAAGCAAATTACTAGCTATGTCTGCACATAATTTCTGGTGAATGTAAAATGTCAGGATTATTATTATAATATTATGGTTGGTAAGCAAACAACTAAGCAGATTATTTCAAATGCCAGAATATCATCTTCATTTCTCTTGTTCAGCTGTACAAGATGGTCTCCACAAACAGCCAGGATACCACAAAGGCACGACATGATGCATCTCCACAGTGACAGTGCACAGGTAGGTCACTAGACCAACAGGTCCTTCTCATGTTTAGCTTTAGACCTTACTTATGCATTTATCATAAAATGTATGTGTGTGTGCTGCACAATGGTTCCCTGTGTGTGCTACAAAGTGTTTTGCAGTGTTTTAGTGATATTTGGGAAAGTTGATTTGGTGGCTTTTGAACGGGCTGGGAAACATCATTCATTTTCCCTCGATTTATTTATGCAGCCTTTTCAGGACATCAGCTTAAGATACCTCTTTCCCCTATTTACTAGGATCAAATTTGGATTTCACTATGCCCTGACAACTGGACTGTGCAAGACATTTACATTCATACATTTTGCAGACTCTTTTCTCAAGAGTAATGTACAACGATTACAAACTAATTTTTAGCCGACACTTTTATCCAAGGTAACTTGCAGTGCTACATATACCACAGCAAACTGTCTACAACCACCCAACTCTGCATCAGAGCAATGTAATACAAAAACACATGTGAACTACAGGCAATTTAAAGCCACAAGTCACCAAACCACCAGAAACATGTATGTTTGGAGAAAACCCACACATGAGGAGAACATGCAAACTCCACACAGACTAAACTGTAATCTTATCCATTTTAAATTGCACTGCCCCAGGTCCTGCGAAAAACCATAAACGTTTAATTCATTTACGTTGTTCTCACAGATATCTTGGCCTTACTGCTCTGATTTTTTTGGCATTAAAGGTTGACATAATACAAAAACACTGAATATGTACATATGCTTTTAGCCATTAGCTGAACAACTAAACTGAAATATGGTTTTAAAGTAAAGTTCCCAACCTTGAGTACAGGTGACCTGTTTTCCCTGCCTTTTAACAAATTGAGAAAAACTGTCACCAAAGTCAATGCTTTGGCCAAACAACAGCACATAACATAAAGGAAGTACATCCAAACAATATGTTTTATAAAAGTCTGAACTTTGGAACAGACACACAAATCGCTGGGCAGAGACACGCAGACCCTTTGATGTCATCATCCTCCCAAGCTAAGCAGTCTGCCTTGATTTGTCAGGCATGCCAAGGAACAGTTAGCATGTTTTCTGGATGAGTCCTTGACTAATCAGCTGTTTATGAGCTGTCAGGATAAGTGAGCACAGGGAGGGCCTGACATGCACTTGACAGACCTTGCTGTGGACCGCGATAAACTGGCAACATTAGGAAGGCAGCATTGGAACGCCATCTCAGTGCTGGCAGAGGGGATAATAATAAAAACTGTGGATACCTAATAGTGCTGTTTCATTCATCACTGTAAATGATGTCAAAGGAGATATCAAGGGGTCACTGTTGAGGACTATATAACAACCTTGCTGCCAATATTAAAATAAACACTTTATCTCTGCAGTTAAGTGCATTACTTTTTCACAGTCCTTAGTGACTTGCATGTGCAGGATATTTCATTCAAGAGCTCTATGACAGAGTATTTTAAAGATCCATGAAAGATCCTGTGTTGTCTAATGGCTTTTGTCCTAGAATGTCAATGATGAAGATCAGTGAGACAGGAATCAGCAAGCCCTTAAACCCAGATCTTGCATGACAGCTCCCTTATCTCATCCCCGAGAAAAACACAGCATGCTAATTGTTGTTTTTTTTATGCCCCATTTTCCTACCATTGCTCTATGAATGTACAATAAATAAATAAATAATTTTCATCCCTCCTCATTATTCTGAAGTAAGGCAGCAACAACTTACAAGGAAATACATGTATAAAGGCTGTATTTAGCAATATAGTATATTCCTTCAGAGAACTGGTAATTTGCTGGAGCCAAGTATTATATTGCACATGCTTAAATTGTAAGTACAGAACAAAAGGACAACAGACAAAGGCACAAGGATAGGAGGTACACAGCATTAATTTACCAAATTAAAATAAACATTTTAATTTACTTTATATTTATCCAGTTAGCAAATGCTTTTCTCCAAAGTGACAAGCAAGGAGTATGTAAAGCTTCACTCCAATTGTTAACATATAAATGTTTAACAATAAAAACTTGTTTGAACGGCATCAGTCTTTACTTTTTTGGAAAAAGACATTTTATAGAATCAAACTGTAAGAACTGTTGTCATGTATGCAGTTCATATGAAAATGGGTACAAATATAAATCAGTAAATGTGCAAAAATGTGAACTCAAAGGTAGCTTAATTCAGTAACTATATTGTAATTGGGTGTGTAAAAAATCATTACTATAACATAGTGAAACAAAGACTAGAAAATGACTTTCATAACTACGGAATGAAAAACGAGGGAGTTGCTCATCTAGTTTTTGGATTGAGGTGCCTGCTCACTCATCAGCATTCTTTCAGTTACCATTACTTTACAGTTTACTTATTTAAATGAGCTTATGTTTCTCTCTCTGTCGCCCACACACACACGTGCGCGCGCTACACAATAACCTAGTAACATACAGATACTACTAAGGAGTTAGTATTTTGTTTTTCTAGCCAAAGGTTATGTGGATGAGGTTTCCTAGTTTTTTCTTGTTAAACTTGTACCAGTTAAACAATATTCAATTTATATCCATTAAACTTTTGCTAAGCTCAAGGTTACTGCTTGCAAACTGAAAATGTCATGTTGAAACATCTCAGCGGGACTAAAGACAAATTTCATGCTGCTCTTTCCCAGGTAGAGAAACAAACAGGAAAAACAACTTTTCACTTGGTGTGCAGCTTTTCACCTGACAAAAATATAATAATGCCATCCCTGCAAAATGCTTCTTATGAGCAGCAAAAAAGCAAATCAGAGGAAATAATGATAGCATAAGAAACAACATGACAGCAAAATGATTACGAGCAAAATCCACGCTGCCATCAAATCTCTGGTGCCGCTCATTTCGACTTTAAAAACCCATTTTCTTTCTCGGTTGCTTTCTCACTTTAATATTGCCCTTCAGGCGCTGGAGTTAGAATTCTCTTGTCAAAGTTACTCTTAAACTTCTGGAGCTATATTAGTTCCGCAATCAGGGGCTGTTTGAGGGATCTGAAAATAAACTGAGCAGCACAAGGGCCTTCCCTTTTGGTAACAGCAAGGGAACTGAGACATCTCTCAACTGAATTGAGTCAAACCACATAAACTCACATACGCAACACCTGCATGCTTCAGCATGTCGTATTCAATGTTAAAAATAAGACAGCTACAATATGTTTCAGTCATTCACAAGTTAACAAAAACGTCACAACAGTGTTCTGTAACATGAGTGAATGTTTTGAGTCCATAAGTCCACAATGGTCAACCTATATTACTCATATTAAACACTACATTTGGGATCAACGATACCAGCAATAATTAATATCTAATTTAGCCCTTTGGTGCACAAATTTAAATAAGACGCAAATAGGGGGAAAAAAAACTCCAAAAGCCCAAAGCTTGCTGCGGCCTCTGGCGACATTCAGAAAGAACTCCTGATAGGTAGGGCACTTGTGGGTCACTTCGCTTTCACTCTTCTGTACAGTTTTCCTCATTTAGGTATAACCAGTGACACTTTTTGCTGGTAATTCATAATTCCTACTTACTGTATGTTTGGCTGAGGACCACCACCACGCATACCGAATCTCGGGCTGCCCTGGAACCACGAACTGAGAATGATACACAAGGTCTTTTATTAAGACAGAGGAGAAAGTGAAAAATGCCTACAGACATGCTCCTGAACACGTTGCATCCATCTCTCTTTCTGCCAGCACCACTAACTCCTGCAGTCATCAACCCGCATTTGAGACAGAGTTTCTGAATGGAGGTGATGGGTCTGAAAAGACCATTTGAGGCCTGGTTGCTCTCTATGGGTCACATACATTACACTCAATTAACAATGCGATACATCACCTTGTATTTGTTAGTCCTTGAAGAATAATCAATTAATTTGATTAATTAGGCCGATTCCAGATTGGAGCTTTTTTTTTTTTATTTGAGAGTTATAAATGAACCTAATCATTAGGTAACTTCCATCCATACATTCTCATTATCCGATGTCCTGGTCACGGTTGGAGTGTTCCTATCTTGGAATCACTGGGCATAAGGCAAGGACGGTGGTACACCCAGGATGGGATATCAGTGTAACACAGGGTAGCCACACATAGATGTACACATTATGGGCAATTTACAGTGAAGAATTAACCAGAAACACGTCTTTGGGCTGTGGAAGGAAACTGGAGCGCTCAGAGAAAAGCAACACAGACACAGGAAAGAGTAAGACTTGAACCTACACCCAGGCATTAAGTGGTGTCAGTGCTACCTACTGTGCCATCATGCCACCCCAGTAGGCAACTTATCTAAAGCATTCTTTTTTCTATTATATAAGGACATGTAAATCTTTTTTAGAACAGCTCTATTATTTACAGAATATTGTATAAGGTCAAGACCCTGATCAGGCCTCAAGTTTACCTGTTACAACTGATCTCTATGATGAGGGCTAAAAACCAACAAACAACACATTTTTCTTTTTTGAGAAAGGAAACAAATGAGTCTCTATACAGACTACTTAAGGCATAATGGAGATACCACTTTCACAGCTACTGGAGTTTCCCCACACTCTCCAATTTCTTTGGACTCCAAGCTTAGCATTTCAAACGTGGAAGAATATGCTCTGGTCTGGTGGGTGAGAATCAGTTCACAGCAGTGCAAGTTTCTTTACAGTGGAAAAACAGCAAGAACTTAGCTTCCCTTACGTGCCCAGTGTAACGTCTTCCATACGATACAAGCCGTTAGAAGGGTCTTGATCTGGCCCTAAGTTTACTTGAAGGTATTTTGCCAGTTGCAATTCTTCCAGTGTCTTTTACTCTGGAAGAATTGCAACTGGCAAAATACCTTCCAAAGACCAAACAAACATACATATATTGTTCATTTATGAAATAATTAGTGATTTATGACACATCTCAGCAGTAAAAGAACTCTTCCATAATGAGGTTAGAAGTAGAGGGTAGAGACATCACGCACCAAGTAGAGACATCACATCTTAATATCAGCAGATAATGTTGACTTAAGTTTGATGGTCATGCTGGAAGCAAATAAAGATAGCAAACAACCTATGGGCATGCCAGAACCTGGCAGAATTATGGTTGGAATTGTCCTTCAAATTTGCAGATGTATACTTCCAGCTCTTCTACTACATTCCCATTCCAATTCCTTATAGTGTGCCTTACTCGTCAACATCCCAGTTGTTTTGTTTACTCTTTGTCATAACTTCATCTGTTCTACAAGTAAGATGACTGTCTTATGCCTCCTTACCATAACACATTGTTGTTCCTAGGAGAAAAACGTGTATATTACTCACTGCTTACCATTGTAAATACTGTACTGAAATTTTATATTAACCTCATATGATTGGAAAAAGCAAACTTATTATTTTAAAATCAACTATGTCAATTATATACTTTAAATTAAAGCTAGGAGCCTCTCTTTCACAGTGTGTGCAAACAAAGTTTCTTCTCTGGCTTCCTGCACACCCCCCAACTTGCGATGATGTTACAAAATGACAAAAACAGACCATAACATCCAGGAAGTACTAAATCACTGATCTAAACAGCTGCTACCTTTATAATCACAGACTGAAAATGTCAAGGTAAAATGTACTGCTTTGAGTAGAGTTTGCTATTTTTGGAGAACAATGTGAACATTGTGTAAAAGTGCTCAAAGTACTCCGCTCAGCTTTTTCTTATGTATACAATAAGTGACAAATGATGTTAAACATTTAAATAATGACTACAAAAATACTTTGTGAAAGCCAATATATTAACCAACTATGCTAACTGAGGCTCAAAGCAAAAGCAGCATCTGTCCATATGTGCTTGTGCAGCTATATAGAGTAGGTACAGCATCATGTATAACTATTTGAACCAGGCTGCCAGCTCAGTAATACACTGGATTAGGAACTACAAAAGGGCAGGTGCTCCATGAGTGTGGGTGGCAATTTATTTAACCCTATACCTCCCTAGCATGTTTAATGCATCATTTCTTTGTCTCCCTTGTGTACATACATGTATGTGCAATCCATGTAAGACTGTTCATACTGGCAGGTGGTAATTACATCAGTTCAGGCATCACATGTTAGTCCAGATGTCATATTCTTGCAGATTTCTGCAATTTTAGGGCAATGCACCCAGCAAAAAGAGGAGAAACTTTTTCTCCTGGGCTGGGAACACTGAGCATCCTCTAAAGTTTAAATGGATCTCTCAGAGTTTCCACACAGACATAATTGATTTGCTACTTTGCAGGATGTGTTTGCGGATTTAAAACGAAAGTGAATCAGCAGCTTTTGCTCAATTGACCTGATGTTGGCATGGTTTACACACCTTTACAGTATTACAGGTACAAATGAAATCGTTTTTTCCAGTTGCATTTTATAAACTGTTTGCTGAACTTGCATTTATTTGTAATTTGTATTTAAACCCCCCCCCAACAGAAGTTATGTCTGGATTCCTTAGCTAGCCGTCAGTCCCTTCACAAAAATGCAAACAATGTTTTGGACCAAGAACAATAAATAAAATAAAGCATGCTCACAAACTCATGTTAAGGGAGCTCCTCTAACTTACAGTACCTTGTTTCCAATGGCCTTCTTGGGAGGAAAGTTGAAGGTATCAACCTGTGGGTACTGGGACCGCAGGCGATTGTGCAAGTCTCGAAACTCAGTATACCGTCTGTATACATTCCACTCATTATCCAGGATCCTGATGTATACCTGGAGACAAGCAAAACAAATCAACAAAAACTGTGGGAACAGACATCTGTGAGTTATTCAGCTACTTCAGCTGTGATGGAAAATTTGCTGCACAGAGCTTTGGGACAAACATCCCCAGATGGCAAACAGATGGGGATCCGATAAATATATCAAAAGAAAATGGAGGTTTTTTTTTTACGGTGTTTATCACTATCAACATTTGTTTCATATTTACAATATTTCCATTAGCTCTTTTCCACCCCACATATTTTACACTACACCTGACCACATCTGGTAAATTTTATAACATTTATTGATTTTCCTGCGCTTTCTTCTCACAAAGCAACTTAGTTTTTGCCAACTTACTAACTCAATATTTCATAGTTTTTGTTTCACTACTTTTCGCAAAGATAACACCACAGGGTCCCTCGTGTAACCTTTAGTTTATAACAATGTTATCAGAGGATTTGATCTAATAAATCTCACATTTACTGTATATTATTTTTGACCGCAAACCTTAATTTTACTGAATCATAAGTGCTGTTTTAAAGAAAAGCCACATGAGGCTGCATATGAAAAATGAAATGCAGACTGAAATGTAAGACAAAAACTAAAAATATTTTAATACTGAAAGAAAACATTCAAATTGTGTAAAATCGGAGAAATTTCGGTATGTACTGTAGCCTGTGTATATAGCATAGACCAAATAGTTGGTTCATTACTGGAAAATATTGTTAAACATGGTATGCTTAAGTGCACAAGTCAAAATGGTGGTGTTGGCCTGAGTACCTGTACTTCAGGAATCACAGTCAATCACAGACAATCAAGTCTTTTATATCTGCCTGTTCGTGAAACGCAGTTTATTCTGAGTTGTACATGACTGGAAAAAGGTGTCCACGAAAAATGTAATTTTTAGTCGTTTAAATCTTGCTCGCTCGATCTGTCGCACTGAGTAACTGGGAGTTGACGCGTGACACTGACAGTCAAAAAATTAGTCACTGCAGAACTCATGGTGTCAATTATAGTCATTTCAAAAGTAAGTAATACAATTCATGTCAGTGTTATTGCCACAAATATAGAAAGCATTTTATTTTTTTTTTTATTGGGTGACTTTAACTGTCAGCTGTTTAATTTTTTCCATAAGAAACAATGATTAACTGAACCCCTCAAAAAGCAACTTTGCCTAGCAGGGTGGTTTCACAGAATGAACTAACAATGTACATATTGAAGAAGACCTGACATTCAAAATGTGATTTGCTGATTATGAAAAATTCATAGAAAAATTATATTTTTAAAAATGCAGTACCTGAAAAAAATAATCACACCTTGAACTGCTGGATTATTTCCATATTTATTTTATAATCTTTCTGATTCAGGTTCAGGGCAGAATCTTAATACTTACAGCTTCACATCACCAAAATAAAATTGAAAATCTACACTAAGATCACTATAATGATGAGTCCAAGTAGCTGGTGAGTGTGATAGCTTGTCAAACAACATTGTCTACCTGCATCGAGTCCACAGAGGAATACCAGTGAAACCATGAGTGGCTGCTGTACAATTAATTTGCATTTTATTTTAAGTAGCATTTTTGCCGTTTGCCATTTTTAACTGGTTTTTTTTAAGACATCACTGTATTTTTTTTTGTTCTGTGAATTAAAATATCAGTTTATGAGCTCTGACTGCACTCAACTGTGAAGTATCTTTGTCACTCCTACGGAATTTTCCAGTACCAAGTTTTTCCCTTTGCATCTCAGGCAGCCTCTACCACCTCTTCGTGTTTGATGTGTTGAGTTGACTGACCCCAACATGACTCCGCTGCCATCTAGGATGATTTGGCAATCCATTGTACCACCACAGAAGATCATCTAGACCAAAGAATTGAAGCGGTGCAATTGCAATCAGTAAAGTTAAAAACTATTCCTTTTCACAAACAATAAAGGGAGTATAAATTCTGCAGCTTGATATTATTATCATTTTATTGAACATTTTACTATGGTAGTCGCTCCACCCTCAGATCATATACAAGCAATTGCTCCAGAGAAGCACTTGACAGAGGAAGCTACTGTTGCCTCTTTCACAGCTGCCACAATCCAGATTAAGAGAGCATTCACTGGCCAGACCATTAGGCCTGACAGGAAATCAGGGCTGTTTTCTTCCAATTGCGGGGGGGGGGGGGGGGTTAAAAAACATCAAGAACAAAAAAAAAACAAAAAACTGCAAAAAAGAGAAAAANGGGGGGGGGGGGGGGGGGGGGGGTTAACAAACATCTAGTACCATAAACAAACAGAAAACTGTCAACAAGAGAGAAGAAAAACTTCTCCAAGCACCGAAACCCAAGCCCTCGCTTACACCCACTGGCATTAATCATTATAACCCTTCTCTTTCGGGCTGTGCCCCAGGGTGGTCCTCTTCACGAAAAACACGGCAGGTTGTCCCAGTCTGCATCAGTGACGGAATGAGCCATGGCCCCAGATAGCCATGCACTGAGGAGGGTGCCGTGGGAAATAGAGCACAGTGTACCAGCATGAAAATATTCAGCACCACAGACAGCAGAGTTCAAAAGCAAGAACAAGTATCCAAACACTACAACACAGCTACTCGCAATTTCCTTGTTAATCGTGGTCATCAAATATAGGTGAAGGACTGCACTTTCATATTCTCAGATAAAATAAAAATAAAAACGCTTCAGTGGACTGAATAACAACAGTTATATAACCTCAATACAGCTGCAAACCACACATATTAAAACCAATTTTAATTTACAATTTTGACTATTTTAACTCCATGTTGGTCCATATTTGTTTTTCTATTAAAACTGGTCTAAATTGATTATTTGTTTAGAAAATAAAGCAGTTAAGTATAAAATAGTTTCCATTTCTGTTATCTGTGTTGCTGATTCCTCTATTCTTCTCAACTTAGCAACACGATAACATTTTACTTGATTCAGTGTTTACATCTCAGCAGCCACATGCAATGTAACAGCTAATTTTCCGTGAAAATCATCCAATTTCATTTCATCGGAGTTGAAATCTCAAACAAAAAAGCAGAGCATTTACATTTTAGACAGATTTCTGTAATACAGTGGTGGCACATTCCTAGAAAAAATGGGTCTCATTTACATTTTTGTTATCCACTTTGATTACTACAGACATCGTTTAAGGTGATTTTTGCCGTGAACTATGGATACCAACATAAAGCAAAAGCTTCTATTTGAATGAAAAAAAAATTTAGTCACTGTTATGACTGCTGCAATTGACACCATAGTAGGACCCTTTGTCTGTGATCACTCAAGAGATGAATGTGCAAAAGAACTGAGTCAAACCCCTCTGTTAAACCCTCAAGCTAGCATGTGTGAACATGCTTTTAAAAGAGAAAAAAAAACTGTGAGCATTTTACATTGCCTAAAGCAATAAAATGCAAAGTCTTATTTATTCCATTTTTTAAAGTAAAAAATGAATGTGTTTCCATTAGCACAGGGTTGAAAATGTAAAGTGATTCAGCCACCTCTCGGTGGATCAAACAGAAAGATGAAAAAGAAAGCACGGGTGTAGGAGACTCTCCAGGGAGGGTTAACAGATGAAGAGCAGATTAAAGTGCAATTCTCTGATAATGAACAGAGCCCTGTTAACCTGCCTGGCGGAAACACGTGGGCACAACCTGACCTGTGAACACATTCACATGGAAAAGCGAGATGGGGGGGAGACACTGATACTCTGTCTTCTTCCAGTAGTGACGACAGAAAAACAGCATTGATACAATTGACAATTCAAACATGTATTGGTGGCAAAAATATGACCAAAAGTTCAAAGTACAGCTGTGTGAGTAGGTGTTACCTGTCATTTAGCCAGGATGATGAATGATCTAACTTCCATTAGCAGCAGCACAGCACATGAAGCAGCTTTGCAACATCATTCAAACTGTTACTATAACTAGTTTAAGATTCAGAACAAATTGGGTATCATGCAAGATAGACAGATCTGAGATATCATATTCCGAATAAAAATAACTAGCTAACAAATGTGACTCCAGACACCTTAACTGATGTATATCAACAATACCACTTCAAAACTGATGGATAACAATATATTGCCAGTTTTATTCAGTATAATCTCAAACAGTCCATCACTTTTGGGTACATTTACTGATACACATCTGGTCTTGTAATATCAGACTATTTAGGCTGGATCAGCATAGAAGGAAGATGCAAGATTTTATACACAAAATATGTTCCATAAACTATGCATCTGCAACTAAAACTAAAAAGTCAGTCTTAACGTCTTCCACACAACATCTTCAGCAGTTCAGCACTATTAGTGAAGCAGACTCAAAGGACCGTGGCACCAGTTCATGGAAGAAAATAAATGGTTACTGTGCTTTCATTTGAGCTTTCATAGTGATCTTTTAGATGCTGCTATTATCTAGATTGGAAGATACCCCCCCCCCCCGTTAAAACAAACAGCATTCAATAAATAAATTATTAAAAAAACTACAATTCAGTACTTTGATGCCACATTAAGGGACAATTATATAGGCTAAATAATTATCAGAATTAGTTCAAGCTGACCCAGTATTTGAAGATGCAGTCCATTAAAAAACAAAAAAAAACCATCACACAGTACATACAACAAAAACAGTGCAAATGAAGATTGGTCAAAACCTTTATTGTTGTTTATTTAAATCTGCTAAAAACATGCATTTCTGCCCGAGCTCTGATAAAGAGGACTTTTTGAGGCCCCTTGTGTTCTTACATCAGGATCATTAAAGGGTTGTTTTTCACATGTGATAAATATTTATCGGGGGGGGGGGGGCCTGAAAGCCTATGATCTGAAGCTTATAGATTTTAATGCATCGAAGCTACAAGAAAAACAGGAAAATACATGGTATAGAAAAGCTGACATAATCCAATTTCCTCTTTTTCATTACCCTACCATATTTATGGAAACAGAGCATCTTCCAAAGAGCAACATAATTCAAAAGTCGCAATTTCATAGTTAGAGACAATCTAATAATGCACACAGGCAATCTATTGATTCATTTAATTTATTCATATGAACATATGGAATAAATATCTCAGAAAGCATTGTGAAATTTGGGAATCAGTACGTTATTTTTAAGGAAATACATAGTAATAAAGGTCAACAACTAAATGCAGAATTCTCCACTGAAGCCTGGATTCAAATTTCAGTCTAAAGAAATTAACATTCTAGAACACTTAAATATACTGTTGATAACAAGGTTTTGTAGAAGACGCACGTGCAATTTCTTTTCAATCTTTTTGATCATAACTTGGGCCTATGTATCTTCTGGGTTATCCATTTCTCTTCCATGGCTCTACAATGAACAAACCTTTCATCTAAACCACAGTCATACTATTTTCACTCCATTTCCTGAAAACATCTGAAATTCACTGATACCTAGACTATATTTGGGGTACCCCCAGATTTAATTTAATTTTGGCCCAAATACCCTCTAGCTTTTGCACGGTAGTACATTTTTGGCAGTAACCAGAAATGTATATACAAAATTTCTTGTTCATAGCTCCCCTGGGACACTCACAGGTGAAAGGCAACCTGTTGTATATCTATTATTTATCCAATGTACTTTTTGCTGGTGATTGTATGTTAATGATCTTGCATGCTGCTACAGTTATTTTTTCTTAACCTTTAGTCTGAAGCTTTTCTAATTAATTTTTCAAGCTGACTGACAATTTTGTGTAATTTATCTAGACTGAAAGTAAGGTTTCCAAAGGTGTCAGTCACTCACTCACACATTTCCAGTAACTGCTGAATCACTGGACACCAGCCCCCCCCCCTCCACCCACACCCACACACACACACACACACACACACACTGCAGACAACTTAAGAGTTCCCACTGTGAATGAAGGTTTTGTGCAAAATCATCTAAAAGATTTCAAAAAAGAATCCACATAATTTCACATAAAATTTTCAATTCCTCAAATTTTCTTTATTTCTTTAACCTCTAAGAAAAACTTTTGGCACAGCATAAATATAGAGGTCAGGTATAAATAAGTTCTCACTTTCAAAAAAAGTGTCAAAAAATAGCATGTAAACGAGAAAACTAAGAGAAGATACTTTAGTCTTTAAGCAGAGAATCCCTTTCCTGAGAAATAAACCTTGCAGATCATATACTTCAATTGGTGTTATACCTTCACATTATATGGAAAGCATAATAACCCCCCTCCCTTTCAGATGGTGCAATCTCTGATGGTGTTCGAAACCTGCCGGCACCAAGGCTGGGCTCAAGTTGTACCGTCTGTGTTTTTAACCCCATTCTGCGGTGCCCATCCCAGAGCAGATGGCCTGGTGCAGCAGGGGTGGGAGGGGGTTGCAGAAAATAGGGAAGTGCACAGAATAGAGAGGGGTGACACCAGACACCCACCCCTACCCCCCCCCCCCCATCTGTGGCAAGCATATAATGTACTACCCCATTGGGCCCCTGCTAAAGCTGAAGACATACATCCTTCATTCACGTCTGTGCCTGTCCACTGTAGTCTATCACAACCATGTTTCCCCCCAGCTATCGCTGACATCATCCTGAGACTGTAGAGATATGTCTGCAGGATGCACAGATAGATTCTCTAACTTAGCATGGCATATGTTTAGATGTCATTCTGCAAATGACAGTTTTCTTAGTGCAAAGCAGCACACAATACAGCATTTTTGAGTATATTTTCATGCTTTTTTGGGCATGTGCATAAAATGAAACCCATCCTCACTCTTATCTGGTGATGAAAATGTACACCAGATGAACAAATCCAGCTGGCCTGAGGCTCACAGAGTATTTCAATCTTTCCACGGTAATTTAAACCTCTCTATTAGGATTCCAAGACTCTGCAATGATGCCCACATTAAAGGCCAACGCAGCAGCTCATTAAGCTATTAGAAAGAGTCATTCCTCTGGACCAGTAGATAAGCTGGATAAAAATACACTTAGATGCTCATTTTTAGACATGCCTTCATGAAGAGACCATGGCAACTCGCTAAATATGAAAAGGGGGTCTGCGTGTGTGTCAATTTAGAAGTCCACTTGATTCCAGGTCCCTGGCTGTGGTAAAAGCTGTATTCTAACCCCTTCCATTTCAGGAAGCAAATGGAGCAGCAAGCCCACTTCTCCCAACAGGAACCAGCTAATCAGCTTCCCCCCAAAAAGATCCTCCAGGGTTGGTTGTCAACCTGCTGTCAGGGTTGACAGGGGATGTGCCATGTTAGTAACTGTGGGGACCAAGTGCCACACAGCAGAGCCAAGCTTCATTTTTTAATTAATTCTCTACATCCAGTGTTACATGCACTTCCGCAATACAATATGTATGTTTCAATTTAAACAGATTACTAAGAAAAAAAATGAAAATCAGCCATTTTTTTAAAAAAGTCCATATTCTGAAGTCTTTCAGGTCCTTTCAAAACACCATCTGCTGATACTTTAATATGTACATATGTGAAAACACTCAATTTCTCATCAAATTGTATACAAAACACAGTTTAAATGTAAAGTCTTTCCCAGCACATCGATGCATTTATTTAGGGAATTTGGCATAGCCATACTGGAAAGCTGTTCATTCAACCATTCAAAAGATCTTTAACCAGATGTTTCTTCTACAAATATGTGACTGACTCATCCGTATAACTTTCTTCTGGTGGAAAAGTTACCATTTGGACAGCACGTTAAGTAAAAGGCATTATGGAACAGCTGGTCATCCAGTTACTATCGAAGGTGTGAGTTCGTATCAACAACAAACTGGACTGGTCTCACAACATGGATGCACTGTACAAGAAAGTACAGAGCAGGCTATACTTTCCTAAAAGCTATAAGTTCTTTAATTTTTGTATCAGCATTCTGCATATTTTCTACAAGACTGTACTTACCAATATCGTCTTTTATTCTGTTGTGTGCTGGGGGGCATCAGCTCATCTCGTAATAACTGCAGACTCAAACTTGTAAAGAAAGTGAGATCTGCTATGGATCAGACCCCTGATTTAGTGGAGGTAAATGCAGAGGCCAAAATGTAGCAGAACCTACCATCATTAGGGACAATGAGTCACCATGAAGCAACTGCCATGAGCTTCTTTAGATACCAGATTATTCAACTATGGTGTACAAAGAATTTCTTTTTTGGGTATTTCTTACCAACAGCCATCTGCCTCCATAATGCCACTCAGGGGCTCCTCATTGCACAGAAAAATAGAAATGTCTTCTGACCACAGAGTCGCTGCACTTCTTTGTCTACTGTAATTTGCAATTGTATATTTTGTTTGAGTATATTTATATCATATCATGTTTTATGTGCATCTTGTTGTTATGCATCATGTCTTAAGCTGTGTCTGTGAATTTCTCTAAAAGGATTAATAATATATCTGTCCTTTCCTTTGGAAACTCCAATCTGTCCTTTGGAGCTTCTAAGATAGCCGTACCTGACCCCTCTTAAATAATCATTTGCCTTTTTTACATTATGTAACTGTAGGTATTAGCACTTTTTCAGTATGCTGCTTCTATCTCTGTAGTTGCAACCTAGTTCAGTTCAATTGTTAATTAAAAAAATACAAAATTATATAACTTGCACATTAATAGAGTCATACATTTTGCACATGGAGCTATTTTGACACATGGAACTATTTCCTGCCAAAACTACATTAAAACATGCCTCGCCAAAACCTTTTATTAAAATTCAACTGTGGAGCAGATCATTCCAGAAGCACAGAGTGATCATTGTCTTGTTACTGATCACCAACTGTAACTGTAAACTAATGGAAATGTTCATATCTTTGAAAAATGTTAATGCTTCCATTTGTAGTATCAGCAGAAGAACTTACTAATGATTTGGCCTGTACTCGACTATTGCTTACTTTATGTGATCATTTAACAAGAAACGGAGGTGTATAAAATACTATTAAGAATATATCTTTATTATATCCTGCTGAGTACTATTCCTTCAGTCCAACACATTCACGTCTGTGGATCACTGCCATCTGCAAAATCAAAAACATTTCATTTTGCATTAGTGCGTAACGGTGTTTAAAACAGTGGGATAAACTGATGCAATGAATAATTATCACAGAAAATGTAATAATTCCCACCTCAGGACGCTCACCAGGAAATTGCTAAAAGTACATTTATTAAAATATAAAAAAAAATGTTCTGATTGGACAGCTGTTGCAGCCAACTGCTTTGTGGATTATTTTACACATTTCTCACAAACCCTATGCCACCTCCCCCTAATGGAGCTTTCACATTGCCTGCTGGTATCACATGATGACACAAGTGCTACCAGCCAATTCTGCCATCTTGCTTGTGGGCAAAACCCTGAAGCAACAATGTCCCTAAACAGGAGATGGGTGCCAAATGGTTCTGTACTGGGACTTTGACTCTGATGAGACGAAAGTAGCCCACTTTATGACTGAAAAATGTGCACGCATGAAGATGCAGGTACATGTTTACCTCCATGGTGCACTGATTTGACATGATTGACTTATTAAAGCTTCTCCTTTGCAGAACTGTCACCTCTTTCTTCATCTTGGCAAATGCATGTGCCAATGTTACAACGCAATACCGTATTTCACACCAACTTTACCACAAAGTATACTCTCATAAATGGTTCTAATTAGGGTACAACTGATCTTGAAAAACATATGTGTGCCATTTGGTATCATTCAAAGAACAACTAAGCTGTTATTTCAAAACAAACTTGGGCACTAAATAGTTGGGAACAGCTGCATTTCACTGGTCATTCTGAGAAATGTTATCCACAGCTAAGCAAGACTCCAGGTCTCCATGCGAAGCGGAAATAGAGGAAGCAAAGGGCTGGCAGGGCACTGACTGTGGGATGTTATTACAGACGCTTTGATTAAACTATAAAGCCTCACTCAGACTCTAATCTATCTGTGACCCTCAGCCAACATCACAGAGATAGTGCTTAAGACGTTAAGGGGGTGGCAGCCAACCTTCCACCACATAAAAAAAAGCAAAGATGCATTTGTGAAAAAGGTTTTACAGCATGAAAGGCAGGCTGATGCCTTTAACCGGACAGTATCTGAAGGATTACTGGTGATGCCAGAACTCCTCACATAACCAAAAGAAACAAGTTAATGAGGTTATTAAAACAGCAAAAAAAAAAAATTTACAGAGCAATACTGAAATAGCTACGCAGCTGTTAACCTCTGCCTGTTTTTTACCCACTCCAACATAAGAACACTGAATTCAGTACATTGGAAAAATAGTATTTAAATGAAAGTGCTGTGTGATTTTTTTTCTTGCATTTAGTCATGGCCAATTACGAAATTATGTCTCCCCCTCAAAGCACGACACCATACCAACTGGTGAGGGGTGAACAGACACACATCCCTCGACGAAGGTGCTGTGAGTCACCCACTTCTTTTCACTCCGCAGGATTTATCGGGCAATGTAACACATTTAGAGAAAAGGCACCTGACTGACTATTGGTTCTGCTGAAAGCAATACGGGGAACAAAGCCCCACCTATTTCACCAACCTAAAAAAAAAATCGCATGAGCCAATTTGTGTTTCCTGAGCCTTCTCAATGGCTGCTGTTCCATAGTAGGGATTTAAACCCAAATCCTTGCTGCATGTCAACTAAGCAAGGTGTTAATGGGGAGGCCATGAGGAACAGGAAAAATCCTATGAAAAGAACTGAACAGCAGCATCTTGCTCACGTGTATAATGGAAGCACACAGATGAGGAAGATGGAATAAAAGGCAGTGACGGTGGAAGGCAATGGAGAGGACA
Organism: Arapaima gigas; assembly: GCA_900497675.1. Taxonomy (NCBI): domain Eukaryota; kingdom Metazoa; phylum Chordata; class Actinopteri; order Osteoglossiformes; family Osteoglossidae; genus Arapaima; species Arapaima gigas. The sequence continues at coordinate 330,274 of UFQX01000069.1, forward strand.
GATCTACAGTAAATATAATTCAATGTAACTGTCAGTGCACAATATTTTAATTTTTATTCTTTGTAACTTATAAAGTATTACAAAATGAATCCTAAAAGTCTGAATAACTGAGTTTAAACTCTTTCACTGTTGGTTATCACGTTCGTAGAAGATGGCATGAATGATTAAAAAACAGGTAACAAATCAGAATGCAATCAGTAAAGCTTGCTGGGGATCCAACACAAACGATACTAAACACTTTACTTTTTAAATGTATTTCCCTGTTTCTAACTGTGTACTGTTGTTTTATTGCTTAATTTCTCGCTACACTATTGCTATTACAATCTGCTCCAATCTGTTAGAAGAGCTCTACTCTAAAATAAACTGGACTGTTGTGCATGCAACTTCTTACGTGTCAGATATCCACATCTTCATTCATAGCCGATTTTCTGCCCTCTACACTTAATTTATTCAGCAACAAGTACGGAATGCCTGATATGCAAGAATAATTGTTTGAATTCATCTAAACACACCACAGACATACTTTTGAAACGGTGGAACTGAACATCTATTTTGAATTGGAACGAAGGACATTACTTGGAATCTAGATTAAAAAAACCATTTGGGAAATTAAATTAAAAACGGCTGAGGAATAATTATATTGGAAAATAGATACAGATGCGGGGATCGCGCATCATCATAGCTGTGTCAAATGATCCTACAGCTGATCATTACAGGTTGCATTTGAAGCTTAATACCACAACCCATTTTCTGGTACATTTCATCTGCCCTGACACATTAATCAGATTACCTACAGGAAGGTTGTTATGCTAACAAATTGCAGGGTTTGTTCAGTCTAATTTCAATCAACCCTGTGAGGCATGACAGGGCAATTTAATTCAGGGGGAATAAAACAAGGTTATGGGCAACATTTAGGAGAGGAATGCCATGAGGGAAGCAAATCTAGCACTTTGAGTTTATGAGAACAGAGCCTAATGAATTGTGTAACTTTGTGCCCGTTTAAGCACTAAACACTGAGAAGAAGACAACTGAACCAAGGCTTGGATTAGAAGAACTGATGGGGACGCGTCATCCCTGATAGGCTGCTGCTGCCACGGAGGAAGAGGTAAGGGCCTAAAGTAATTGAGAATTAAATGAACCACAAGGCTGCAGGATCAAGTCCTGTGGCATAAATTTCTGCTTATAGTTTTAACATCTGTTGCATGTGTAATATATGAAAGTTAAACCTAAATTCTGATTAATGACTCAGTTCAATAATTACCTCAATAATTACTACTTGAACAGCATGATCAGAAGTACACATTTTTTTTGTACTCTCAGTAATTATTCAGGGTAGCATGAGTTTTTAAAATCATTTTATACAGTTAGACCTCAACAACAGTAAGACTGAAAGCCAACAATTATTCCTAGCATACAAACTTGTTAAGCACAGGAAAAGCAAAGACAGGGAACGAACAGAAGTTATAGTTCATTAAACTTTTAGCCTGAATATTTCATGCTGTCACCTAAGTCTACATATCAGACCTTCAAACTATAGTTGCAGGAAGTTATTTCATATTCACATTCAACAGGCAGAAATTATGAAGCACCCTCAGGCCACATACCAGCCATGGGCAAAGATGAGTCATATGACCATGAGAAACAGAGGTGGTACTTGAACACAAAAGTACTTTCCACACTAATGGAAAAACTCAAACCAACTACACACCCACACTGATGGCCAGTGTCACTGTCATGTCTAGAAATCCAAGACATTCTCAGCCATCATTCAATATTTCATAAACTAGAAAATGAGGTCTCAAAAATAAGCTATATTCACTCAGCCTCTAAGGAAAATGAAATATCCTACAAAAGAGCAGCTCTCTTCAAAGTCCGAGCTAATACTGTCCACTACAGCTTTTGTATTTAAAACTTAATAGTTCAGACATCCATTAGCTAGAAACTCTGTTTATTCACAGCTCACTAAGTATCTCCTGTAAGACCCAAGCATATGTGTTGTCACAGACACCTCTACTCATCTCTGCATCAAACTTTACTAAACTGTTAGTTTGTTCTAAAATTTGAAAAAATCCAACTTGGAGTGTCCTAAACTCAATTATAAAATACTATCTTACTGCACTGCATATTATTAATGAACAAATATAGACAAAGTAGTATCACTGACTCCATGATTCTCAGGGTGTTCTAACCCAAAACCTCTGCTGCTGCTGCACATTTCTCACTCATGCCTGTTTCTGCACCCTACTTTCTAAAGGAGTTTTGCTCATGAGCAGTGCCCTCAAGGCAACAGAGAACATCTTGGAAACTACAATCTGCTGACAACAAACAAAAAGGGTTGTACCACTGGCCCACTGGCAAGCTTGTGCCAGGGCATAACACAGTAACATGAAAGAGCCAGGGAGCAGCAGACGGTGGTTCTCAAGGATGTGACAGGAGCAAACCTCTGACTGCTCATCTCTTTCCCTTCTATCCTTCTCCTCCCTCCATATCCTTCACATCTTCCCTCATCCAGGCCTCAGGGGGGCCATGAAGGGGTCGCACTGAGTTATCATTTCAAGGTGGCATTTTCAACAATGTGGACTCGTATGTGCAGATAGAAGCATGCACAGTAAGTTAGAGTTTCCCTCCAAAGGTGTAATGATAAAATCACTTGTACAAAAAGGCTCACAGAACGTATAGTCAAATTTTTAAAAATAAAGTTCGTTATTGTTACATTCTAAATATTGTTTAAAAGATTTATTCGCTGTGAATGGGGGAAAATTATTTTAAAAGCATTGTGCACTTGTCTTCACATAATCTCAAAATTAAATACATGTAATTTCCTGTCAATCTTTAATGATACTACTATACATCTGGAATCAATACATTAATAATATAGATATTATTAATTATTACTGATACTGTATTGATGACTTCAGAAACACATAGAATATGTATAAAGGTGACTTAAACTTTTAAACAAATATCTACACACACACACACACACAAAACTGACACAGAACAAGCCACCTCATGCATACAGAACAGAGAAAATGCAACACTGAATACACATTTAATTTTCATTTGGCATTAAAACTAGAATAGGTATTAAAGACTAAACATCAGACTAGACTCAACTAGATGATGTTGAGTAGTTAGATGTTAACATTAGGGATGTGAATCCTGAACAATGGAGCAATAGTAACAAAAGCTTAAATGTGGCCTATGTTGCTACGCTTTTTTTTTTTTAAAGGCTACACAAATCCCATACATCTTGCTTTACCACATCTGCTCAGTGTTTTTATGAAAGCATATAATCAAAAATGTATTTATCCCAGATGAATATGACTGGCAAACTCATGGCCTACAGCTGTAGGGAGCAATATTTGAAAGTTCAAGGGGTCAGTTGCAGAAAGCTCTTCCCAAACATTAACTTCACAAACAGCAGATGAAACTTATGAAATTTCTAAACACAACCCAGTGACTGAGACATTCTAGCACCCTACCTCAAACTGAGTAATGACTAGATTCCATGGCTGATGATGTGAAACGCACAGCACCCTATACACTAGCAAAGCTTGTCAAAGCATTTTCCATTATTAATTTAAAACGTCTAATGAGATTCTCACCCAGTTATTTCAAAATCTTTTGGAATTTTCAATTACATACATTTTTATCTTAAAGTGTATTACATATTTCTAAAATTACCATCATTACAGTTGATAAGCACTTGGCTATGCAATACAGATATTTAGACTATAACCTCTGATGTTTCAAAATCAAATCACTGGTCTCTTAAGATAACATACCTGCAAAAAAAAAAAAAAAAAAAAAAAAAAGTATAAATTAAAACTCGTCTCGTAAAGACTAATATGGGACTTTCCAAGACGAATGAATTACCTGTACAGATGCATAATCAAGGTATACACAAAAAAAGAAAAACTTGTATGGCAGAGGACTTTCCACTGTACCATTGGATTCAGTCAAACATTTTGCATGAATCACCCTGAGTATTCTTCTATCAATTGAACAATAAACATTTCAATTGACAAGTTTTTTTTTCTCCCCTCAATCATTATTGCTTTATATGTGTCCTGACAAAAGTACCACTTAATTCAGTTGAACAAGCTCTTCCGATACAGAGTAACAGATTGCTTTTGCAAGGAGGATGCTGAAAATAATGTTGCTGGGCAGAGAACAAATTCCATTCGTCCTAATAATACAGCCAATGTATGACAGGCAGCAGCAGCCACAGCAGACTCTTTCACTGGAGCCATCAATTGTTCAGCACAAAGGATGGCTGCGGTTACAGCAATTTAAGGGACTTAATTGTGGCAGCAAAGAAGCACTCTAACCCAGTGCGTCATCTGCCGGCCACAGTGGCACTAAAAATATGCTGCAAGTGACAGTACAACATTGACGTCAACAAGACAAGCAGATAAAGGAACAGATTACAAGTTTGTGGGTGGTCTGTTTGTTTGCTGAGAAAAATAGTGGGGCTTCATATAGCATCTTATGACTAAGATAGATTCCAAAGCACTTAAAGGGGACATGAAACAATTTCAGAAATCAAGAGTGATGCGTTAGAAAAAATGAAATTGTTAAGCTTACTGCAACAGTTATAATTTAGTAAAAGCACAAAAGGAAAAAAAAAAAAAAAACTTTAAACCCCCATTGGGTGCTGCCATATTGCTGATGACGCCCTTAAGTTTGTAGCAGCAGGCATTGCTTAAAGCATTCATCACCATGAGCTTTCATTCCAAGTCATTTGTTTTCAATTCAGTAATATTCTACGGAAATACATGCTCCTGTAGAATGGTTTTGTACAGCTTGGCACAGTAAAATAATGCTCATTGCAAAAATACTACATTCAGCAGGGATGTTGTTACTCTCACTTGTCAGACTTGTCAGCTTGTGATAGCTGTGAAGAGTTATGTAAAGAGATTTCTATTTTTTTTAATATATTTATTTTTTCTATATTTCTATATTTTTGTCTTGTAAAAGCAATGCTATTTAATTTATCTCATGTTTCATAAAACCAGGATTATGTGGTACCAGTGAGTATGAAACTTAAATGTTATGAATAATGTTTTGACAACCTGGGAGCTATTGCAAATTAACAAAAAAGTATGATATAACATATTATATTGGAAATACTACTGTCTGCAAGTATACAGGTTAAACACTTTTTTTAGGGTCCAGATAACTTTGGCACTTTATATTGTCTACATTGACCTGTTTACATTACGTAGGTCACATGTTTGAGAAATAAAGAGACTTTCTGCATATTTCTTATACAGAGATGCAAAAGGTTTGAAATTTATTTTACATTACAAAATTACAATATAAGCCAGGCCAAACAGATGCTTAAAAATTTCTCAAGTACAGGAAATTTCTTTGGATAGGGACCCAACAGTTTTTCTGGTCTTGTCTTAGCTGTCTGGCTTCTTCTTACACTAATTTCATTGTGCTAACTTTAAGAAATCAAAAGCTTTTGAAACACATTGTTTTGAGGCTGCATGTAATGTCTGTTTGTCACAACATTTACGCTGTCATGGAGGGGACAAAGAGAGGAGGAGGTCACATCAAGAACGGTCCAAATGGGTCAGCAGTCTACAACAAAAGTAATCATTTCATTCGTCGCTTTACAATGAACCTTAGTGAAAAGATCAGTATATAAAATTATGGTGAACGAGAATTCCATGAAAGTGGTCATGGAAGCACCGTCGGCATAATTCGGCAACACTAGCCATTGCTTTTTGAAAACATTATCGTGTTTTCTTCACTGACTTCAAAGCCAGTGCTTTCAGAGTTAGCTGAAAAATGTACACCAGAGCCTAATATGGTATAAAAATACAAGTCTCAACCTCATCAAAACTGTCGTTTCTCAAGGCAATAGCAAAGCATTCATTTTAAACAGAAAAGGCTACAGAGCTATTAACCAGGTTGTAGTAAAAATGGCATTATTTACATGTAGAAGGGATTATAAAGGGTACAAAGTTTTGAAACATAAATTAGAGGTTAGTGTATAGTCTTGTTTGTATTATAACCCACTCTAAAAAAAATAATGGTTCATTTAAGTGTTTCATGTCCTGCTTAAGCCTGAAAGTCATTTTTTGATTTTTGTAGAAGGATACATTTTCAATATATAATTGTCACTATGCCAATCAACCTCTACAGCCAGCCAAAAACTTCCATGCAGAGATGTTCAGCTTGTTTGCAACAATGTTCAACAACTTAAGCTGTAGAAATTAAGATCAAATGTGCAGCAAAACAATTTCAGCTATACTAAACACACAGTCCCATTTCCATTTTGCCAGCTGCTAGAGAGTAGATAACGTCCCACCTTTTAAAACTGTATCCAAGCAGCAAATGCAAATATATTTTTCTCACCAAGAACTGCATTCTGACAAAATTTATCATACATTCCTAGAATTCAAAAAATGTATAAATAGTATGTTGGAACTGATATTTTTCAGATAAGCTGTCTTTGGAGTCTCAGTGAGGCACAATGAAGCTTAAAAAAAAGGGTTTTGTTATTTTCCTAGCTGGATTATCTGGTACCACAGGGGTCAAAAAGGTGTAGCAGTGGAATGGAAAAAATTAACAAACTGTCACCAAACTGTTTAAAGTGGTTGTATTTAGTACGTAAGTAATGTTAGTATTTTCGGACAGGCTGATGCCAAAAAGAGTTACGCACGTGCTGGTCAAAGTAAAGAGAAAAGGAGGAAAAAGCTAGATATATTTCTCCAAACTTTATAACCTTTGCATCACAAATGTGTGCACGGCTAAATGTGTGTCATGTATAATTTGTTATTAATCTGAACTTTTCATTTGGTCACACATAACAGCCATTGGCTTCTGTGGTCGAACTCAGACGACACTGTCAGCAACATGTGTGCCAGCCTTAATCAACAAAGACTTATCTTTCAGGTTGTTGAACTTTGTACATTTTTGTGTGTGTGTGTGGGGGGGGGGGTGTTGTTTACAGCATGTGCTGACATGCAGACAATAATAAACAATATTTCACCAAAGTTGATTATCTTCCAGTTTGTGTGTGTTTGAGTGGTATTCCGATGTGTGCGAGAAAGTGTGTGTGGTAAGGAAATCTGTCAGTGTCTCATACATCAGTGTACATGTAAGCCATGTGGCATCTGCTGCTGTGTGTGTGGAAGAAAATCTTTCTTTATGTTTGCTTTCTGTGCAAAGTCACCGTTGCTGCTTTTCCAATTCTTCAGTCCATGACTGAATTTAAATTTTTCAAAATACTAAGTAGCCCTTTGGGAGTTTAATGAACTTAATTATGCAAAACCCTCATTTGGGGTGAGAAATACAGTACAGTGCAAAAGTCTTAGGCAGCTGTGGGGAAAAATGCTATAAAGCAAGGATGGTTCCAAAAGTAATGCCATGAATACTTATTAATCAATAAACAAAAAAAGTGCAGTACACAAAAAAAACCTCAGTCAAATCAATATTTGGTGTGACCACCCTTTGCCTTTAAAACAGCATCAATTCTCTTATGCAAACTTGCATGCAGTTTAAGGTCGAAGTTGATAGGTTCTTCCAAACATTTTGAGCAACTGGCCACAGTTCTTCTACAGACTTTGACTGTCTCTGCATGTCCTCCCAGACTGACTTGATCATATTGAGATCAGGGCTCTATGGGGACCATACCATCTGTTGCAGGATCCCTTCTTTTTGCTGAAGATAGTTCTGTATGACTGAGATTGAGTGTTTGAGGTCATTCTCAGGCTGCACAATGAATTTGGGACCAATCAGAAACCTCCCTGATGGTAGATAAGAATCTACCTGTACTTCTCAACAGACGTTGAAGTTGCATGCCTAACACTTTTGCATAGTACTGTACTTGTGTGCCAAATCCCAAGTATGTGGCTTAAAAACAAACCTGTGCCTAAAGAATAAACAGACAGAGATTGAGCTTCAAAGACATAGAGATTAATGTGCTCCTGTGTGTGTCATATATGCTGTGATAAAGAATAAATTATAAAAAGTGAGAGCACTCCTTCAATCGCATCTAGTATGTTTAGTGACTTTGGGTGATGCTTACAACAATGCAAAGCACGAAAGCAGCATTAAAACAGAATGTACATAAATCTGCCTTAGTCCTAGCTTGCTCAAGTTTTGTACAATCCAATCATAGCAACATTTCTCAGTGGATTACCACTTACGAGTACAGTTTCAACTAGCTTGCAACTTATAGTCATTAGAAGGGAAAAACAACTTTACTTTTTTGTCCGCAGCAACGAAATGCCTAAGGTAACCAATGACAAAATGCAGTTCTACCAGTAATTTCTCTAGGAAATACATTTCTGAAAAGCAATTAATCAGCATCAGCAGGATTGTAAATTCTCTCTTGTATAAATAATCACAGTGTTATGATAATCATAGTTACCAGTGTGAAACTAGGAGTAACAATGTTCATTTTAAGTCTTTGCTAAAACGCCTTCAGCAACGCAGCTCTAACACGCATATGCAAAGAAGTCAAACAATTTGATAAGCTAAAAAAATTCTTTGTAATATGCAAACCCAACAGAGGAGTACATTATGAAGCCAATAAACTTTAATTTAAGGTTTCATCTTGCCCCTTTGCACTGCAAGCAATAACGAAAACATCCGTAATTTCCGTCATAATAAAAAACAAGTAATAAACCACATAAGCCACATAGAATAAATATGGGGCTACTGTTGCACTGCTGACCCTGCTATTTTTACAGATGAAAGGGAATCACTCATGTTGAAAGATTAATAATAAAACACTGGGGCGCATATAAGTCTTTTTCATCAGAGCTCTGATACAGTACATGGAGCTGCAGTGTTCCCTTGTGCAAGACATCTGCAACCACTGGAGGTAGAGAAACATCCCTTAATCACCTCCTGAGCTCACTAAGTTTTTCATTCTTTTCCTGGGTAAAAGTACAGAAACGATAACATTAATACTTACATTTACAAATTTAGTAAACAGCTTTCTCCAAAGCATCATACATCTTGGAGTAAATAAAGTCCATTTTACAAACAGGTTAGTGACATGAGATGCAGACATGTAAACGTCAAGGTATTTCGTGTGTCTGATACAACCATTTTTGCCAGCACACAAGCTGCTGCTTATAGAACTGAGTCTGATATGAATCAATATGATGGCGAGAGATGATGTGGAGCAGTTAGAGGGTCTGCTGGACATAAGTCCATCTGAAAGATGTGTTTGGGGACCCTTCCTCATTGCTAAAAGGGATTCAGGAGATTCAAGAAACAGAGGGAATACTCCTGAGCCCATATGGTTATATCACTTATTGATGAAGAGCCGTCTGAGGGATTGGAGATCACAGGCAGTCAGCTTAGGCTTGCACCCTTGCTCTTTACGCACCAAAATTCCTTGAATCTTTTAATTATATTATGTACTGTTGAGGGTGAAATACCCAAATCCCTTCTGATCTGTCTTTGAGAAATATTGTTTTTAAACTTTTGACTGATTTTCTCATGGATTTGTGGGAAAATTGGCAATCCTCAGCCCATCTTTGCTCCTAAAGAACTAGGCCTTTCCTGGATGTATTTTTTATACCAAAGCATGATTACAATCACCTGTTGAATATCATCTGTTTGTACTCATATCATTGTTTTCTTTTTTAGCTCATTATTGGTCCTAAATTGCCCTGTTCCAACTTTTTTGGAATGTGTTGCAGGCCCTCAATGGCAAGAATGGATGTATATTTACAAAAAAATGAAACTGACCAAACTAAAGATCAAATTTCTTGTCTTTATACTGTTTGTGATGGATTACAAGTCAAAGTGAATTTTGAAATCACTGATTTCTGTTTTTATTTGCATTTGCCATACCATCCCAACTTTTTACAAATTGGGGTTGTATGACACTTGTAGTGTCACATGTGTAGTGTTATGTTAATTGGCATGAAAATGAATGGGAAAGACTATGTGAGATATGGGGCTTTTGCTCCATCTTAAATGTAAGAATACTAAAAATATGGGCAATTGAGATTACATAAAAACATTTAAAATACATCAGTGCAAGCCCTTTATGGGAGAGGAACCTTTTCAGCTGTTATTTAATATGAACCACAGAAAGAATCCATTAACATTTTTTGAAGAAATAATGTGCTTCAAAAATCTTATTTAAGGAGGCAGATTGATCTTTCAGTAGAAATTACTTAATAGTCAGTGTCACTTTTGACTCATTTTAGTAGGAAATGGCTTGTTTAACATAACCGATCTAATGTTAAATCACAGGAATAGGGTGCAATATAGTTATTTTTCATTTACAAGCCACTGGAGAGTGTGGTATTGCACAGACAGGATACTTAATCATCTAGATCCTTTAACTTTACTGTCTTCGTCTTGCTGTTCTCACTGATGTCATTTCTTTTTACAGTCTTATGATACAGTAAATATAATGCTGGATCATTTAACTTTGCTCATACTTCAGCCATAGCTAAAAATCCTCTGAGAAACTAGAGGGTACTGTACCATGTACTTCAATATGGTACTTTAATATTTGTGTAGCAACTTCTTTTTAAAATCTCTACCCTATCCCAAAAATGAATACCAGACAGTAATATTTTACGGAGCATCCCAACAGCATACCAAGAAGCACCTAAGCCAATTACGCATTGAATGATCTCTTACTTGGTAGACATGGTATGTATTAGTGGCATTTCCTCGGAGAAACACAGAAGGAATCCATACATTGATGAGGGCACGGTGAGCCCTGTGGAAAAAGAAACATAGCAGTTAGATTAAACAAGATCAGAAAAAATAACACTTAGCAATACTTTGTTGTTGAGAAATACTACAATATAACTTTTATTTGTGAAGGAGTAGACATACTCAAAGAAAGAATGCATTGGTGGTGCGTCACATTAATGAACACACTTTCATATAATGAAATAAGCTACTGAACACAAGAAACAAAAAAAACTGTACTGTTTGAGATGTGATTATAAAATAATTCTGTGTCAAGATTCAATTTTTTTTTCTCATGCCAATTCATTATGTGACATATCTAAAAATCAGGTTGTGACCTGGTTCAATTAAAGGTATACTATACATTAACAATGCGCAGAATACTATGCAATGGAGGTGCAAACCACCCAAATCACGGGAGCTTTAGAGAGATACAGCTTACGTTTCGAAATCCGACAAACTTGGATCGTCAGAAGTCTGGCTTAAGTCACCTGGAACCTTGAATCAAAGAATTGAGAATGAAACTAACAACAAATTAATGTGTTTCAGGTCAACTCACCTACATGTCAAAGCAAAAGTGTAAAAAAATGTTTTAAATTAGTCTATTTTTCCTGTTAACAGTAGTTCACATGTTCCTGTATCATTTAGACACAACCCTTGAAAAAAGAATAACAGAATTTCATCTGTCATCATAAGCAACTGCTTTATCCTGGTCAGAATCATTGGATTCTAGGATAGGAAGCAACCCCTGGATAAGACACCAGCCCATCACATGGGGGCCACACACGCCTATGGTCTTTCTCTCCGGCGCGCGCGCGCACACACACACACACACACACACACACGGGCAATTTAGAATGACCAATTAATCTGAAACGCATGTCTTTAGACTGTGGGAAGACACCCAAGCAGAGAAAGGGGGAATATGTGCAACTCCACACAGATTGAGTTGGATGGGAACCCACACCCAAAGAGCACAGGTGCTGCGAAACAGCATTACTTGCTGAGTCACTTGTGCACATATAAATAAATGCAATCATCTGCATTAAACTGGTGGAATTTTGCCTGTAAACATTATGTTTTAATTTAAAATTCAAATATAAAAAGTAAACAGTTGTAAGAAGAGGAAATATTTTAATACTGAAACATCAACAGCAGAGGAAACTGAGAAAACAGGACCTACAATCAACCTAAATAATTTAAGTGTTATTTGCTTTGTCTAGACCAGTGGACTGATACAACCAATCTACCTCTAGACAAAGAACACCATCCAATTGTGAGCAAAGTTAAAATGCAATATTAACGCTTGTGAAAAAAATATATATAATGTGAGTAGATGTCATATGACTGACAGAAGAACAAAGGATTGACATTTCAATGTTCTGCTTGAGTTATCAAGCCAATTCAATGGACTGAATATGCAAATGGATAATTTGTCTTATCAATATAACCCAGTCAAGTTAATCCTTTTTTGATTAAAAAGTGCATTGAGCACTTACATACATTTACCAGCTTTTGTAAGCCTTTGGTTTTAATCTTTAAATCTGCAAAGAGAACCAGTTACATGTACCCTTTTTGCTCTAATCCTCAGACTAGAATGTGTGCATGTGTGTGTCAGGATGGTCTGCTGAACATGGGTGCTTATAAATAATAGGTTCTTGGACTCTTATTACCAAGGTCTCAGCTACCTCTCTATAGATAAGCAGAGACAATATTAAAGCCCTAGAATATAAAAAAGATATAAGTATGACAGACATCAGTCTGAATTAAACACTATCCACGTTTGAAATTGGACTTGGATATGTCATGGACCACCTGTATTACTGTACACTGGGGTTCTATTCCAGCATCCTTGTCTTAAGTCAACTCTGTCATAAGTCACAGATCCCCTTTTACTATATTATATAAACTATAAGGATAAATTTAACATGCATGAATGCTATGTTGTATAACAGGAACTTATTTGTTCACTAATTTCACAAAATACTGATGTTGAAATTTTTTATATATATATATATATAGAAAAATAATACCATTACTGTAGTGCTATATTTTTGAGTATTATTTTCATTTTCATTTTAAAATCTATTATCTTTTCTTTTCAGCACCACAAGAATGCTCACTTTTTCCATAGTTGAAAACAACAAAAACTTTAAATGGAATAAAAAAAGAAATTCTGTAAATAATAAAAAAATGAAACACAGACTGAGTCAATAACAAATATGGTGACTTGCAGCATTGCAGTTTGCTGGCACTATTGCGTAGCAATCCTTAGTATGACTAAACAATGGGGCTTGAAAATTGAACAACAAGGTTAATGGCATGGACGTCATAATTCTAGGTTGTTGTTTCGTTCGTACATGCTATAAGAATAGATTTATCTGCACACATCAAGAAGCCAAATACAATAACAATTATCAGCTATTGCTCTGCACAGGCAGGATCCAGCAGACAAGCTAAAGGCAGTTTCAAGAACAAGAACAATTTCTCACATGTTGGACATACATGAACCTAATCAGCCTACAGAAATTGGGAAATGTCTTCTTTACAGTGATCAAAAAGAGCTTGATTTATAGATAACCTATTGATGAAGAAAAGCTCAATGTCTCTTCAAATGCAAAACAGGCGATTCAAGTGAACTACAAGCACCATTTCACCTGGCAGAAACAGGTCCTTCCTGAACAGTCAATTACCTCCCTAGGTGAACAAAGGTATAATTTTGACAGGGGACAAAAAAAGGAATGAGGGGTACTAAGTGCTTGTGGTGTGGGAATTCTAGAGTAGCATTTACACCCCCTACAAAGCAAAATGTCACTCACAGGGCCACGGAGTTCGATCAGCTCTTGCCGCATCTGGCTGATAAGGTGTTCCTTGGCCATCAGTGATCGGTACAGCCTCTCATTGAACTCTATGAGTTCTCCATGCATTTCAGCCACCTGCAAAAAGTGGAAACAGCACACTCAGTATGCACATACCCATTTGGTTAATGTCCACAGGTGCCTAGTTCCTTATTTTGACATTTTATGCAAGCCTGCACAACAGGCCTTTGAGGAGGATTCTGTGTTTAGCATTCAGCATTCATTTCAACTCTGAAAGGCCATCAAATGTGCTAACATCAGTATGTGTTCTGTATTAGCAGCCTTATTGGCTACTGATGTCGACATATCGCCTACTGAGCTATCAAGTGTGAAGACATACAACATTCAAGTAAATAGCCTTCAGAAGCAGAGAAAAATAGTACAGGCTATACATGTTCCTGGTAACAAATAAATCCCACAAGGTTGCTTAGTCCTCAAATAATTATACTATACATTAAAATATTGCAGTATAGGAATGAATCTCTGAATGGCAATAATAAACAAAGCATGCAGGTATATTAACATTTCCTAAAAGGAGGGTTTGGGGTTCAGGAGAAGAAACTCAATGGAACCTAGCTCAACTCCTGCCAAGGTGGGTGTCATTTGTCATTAAGTTTGGGAGACAAGAGAGTCTGCCAAAGAGATGGAACTGATAATGTCAACCAAGCCAGGGATCCAATCAGCCAGAGCTATGGACTCGTTCCTTTCTGTGGTTTGGAAAAATAGGGAGGCAATGCAAATTTACACAGCTGACATTTTGCTTGACAACTGAATAGCTTTCACTTTGACATGTCTGTTGTGACTGAAGCACACTGAAGGGTATCTGCAAAACCTGATTTCCATAGAGTGATCTGTTCTCACTTGGAGGAAAGAAAATTGGTAAAACCTTTTACATGGAGCATCCTTGTAAGAAACACTTGCACTGTTAACATATTTCTGTATTACTGAGTGCAGAACTATACATTTCTTCTGAATATACAGTTTTGAATGCATTAAAAACAAAAGAAATTCTAAACATTTTTCTAGATGTATGGCACAGCAGTCCAACCACCCACAAACAGCTGACAACATCATGACAGCGACTAGAATATCTGTGTATGACTCGGAACAACAGGTAGCAATGTAAGGCAAGCCAGAGGTTAACCTGTCACCTGTGCAAGGTCTTACCTCCAGAAACTCTCCTCTGTCACACATGGTATGAAAGACGGAAACTATAAAAGTTGCCAGACAAAGGTCAAATTATTTGTCTTGCCCCTATTCCTGTGTTTATATATTTCATTCCCAGTGCCACCATTCATGATATTCTGTTGCTGCATTAGGCCTAGTCAGTTTTCAGACTGACTGGGAGCAACGTCTGCAACTACGCTTTGCTCAAAATGGACAGCACAATGAACATATTCTGTCAAATTATCTAAATGTATGTCTGTATCACTCTCAGCATGGCTGTTTAACATCTGCACTGTGACAGGTCAAACTTCACAACCAATAAAAACATCAGAAAAACAAACTTCTTCAATGAATATCTTTTGAAATTTATAAAATCCTAAAATGGTCACATGAAAGGAGTTTACACATACCTCATATTTACCCATTTATCTAATGCAAAATAGTATTGGTTACATTAGTCCAACATTAGGCATCTTAAAAATATCTGAGTGGTTTCAGGATTTTTGACTCACACTGTGGAAATGTGTGTGTGTGTGTGTGTGTGTGTGTGTGTGTGTGTGTGTGTGTGTATACACGTGCACACACACACACACACACACACACACACACACTGTAAGGCTTTCTATGTATGCGTATAAAAGTTACACACACAGAGACGCGCGTGCGCAATAAACACTCAAATGTATGTTAGCACAAAAAATAGTATTACTGTAAAAACATACTAGAAAGATGTACTGAAAAGAATAAAGGTTAATCAAAGACATAACGTGAACCAATAAAATGTTACGATTAGAATCCTACCAAAATTCATTATAGTTTCAAGAGGTATTAAGCAGTAATAACTGTTTAAGTTTAACACAAACTAATTTAAAATTAAAATAAAAAATGACTTTCATTAAATGGTGATTCTGTTGCAGTACACCACTATTAAAATGAGTTCTACAATTCAGACACAAGTGTTAGAGTAGTTTGTAACAAAATAAATGTCAACAACAAACATTTAAATTTGACAATTTTAACACTTAAATATGAAACAATGGAAATCATTCCTGAGAGAATAAATATGAAGAGTTTTGAATCAAACATCTATGTATTCATTAGCAGGATATTTTTATACACTGTTTAATGATGCAGATCTTTGAGATCCACCAAAACCGCCATATAAATAAATGCATTATCATTATCATCAGCGCAATCATAATCATAACCATTATTGCTATTCTTTACATCTGTGATATCACAGCACTCTAAACAGATTGTAGGAGAGAAGTATGTAGAGAAATATGTCAACCAGTAGAGTGCTGTACTTGCAGCACCACCCTAAAGCTACACTACACACCTTGGCAGGTGCAATTTTCATCGCTGTCATGTCATGCACTAGAAACATCATGTAGAGCAGCTTCTTTAACAAACAGATTCCAGTCACACAACATTAAACACAAAACCTGAAAACTTAAGTCTCATATAAACAACATCTCATACAAATGGTAGAAATAAATGATTTGGCTCAATGCAGAACCTCCATGAATGTTTTAGTATTTATGCTTGATTATGATGTTTACTGTATAATGTGTTCATGCTGTCATGTTGCTGTCAAGTTCTGTGGTGCACATTAGATCAACTCAGTATTATTTTCCCACATTTATTTTCATCTGTAATAAAAATATGATAAAAAATAAAAAGGACTAAGTACAACACTAGGGCATAATCCTAGATCAGAATAATGGGCACTTCATACTATGTGATGCATGAAAAAACAAGGAGGGCTCTGAATGATAGGCATACCAATACGATTTCCATTCTTCTGAAAGATTACGACTGGACTCTCATCTGAATCACCACACATGGTTTAAAATAATTTACTGATAAATTTTAAGGTCAGGAATAGGTGGTTTTAACCCCATATTGCATCATATGTTATCATGAAAAGTATAACCTTTCAGTTTCACGTTACTAAACATCACAAGCAAAATGTTCAGTGAAGACAATAGAATGTGTCATTGTTTATATATTTTCACGTTTTGCTCATCAGCCATTAACCTTTATTTTATCCAATTATTTTCACAGCAGCAATATTAATATACGGAACAGCTTTCTTACATTTAAAAGTAGTGTGTGGGATGCCTCATTCACAATCAGAGCTTGATTTTTCCATTATGACAACCCACCCCAGGCAACAATAAGTCAGGGAAAATGTGACATAAAGCACAACACAGTTTTTTAAAATCAAAGGTATCTGAACTTCCTATAACACCTCATGCATATATTACATTTTACAAGTATCTATCTAGATTTAGGGAAAACCTGACTCACATCATCATCTAAACAAAAACTGCATTAAAGAGACAAAGCTGAGCTGCCATCTCAGATTCCATCACTTTCGGATCCCCGATGGTGTTTATGGTAATCACTACAGGTGTGCAGGATTAATTAATTAGCCAGTTAGCTACACATGTGGAAGAGGCAAGAGGAAATGAGCAGCACTCAATTAACAAGAAAGAGCTCATATTCAAAACACCATGGGGGCTGTTTACAAGATATATGAAAAGAAATGTTTTAGCCATCTTTCACTGCAAGCTAGCTGCATAGCCGCAACATAGGTGGGGAAAAAACAACTTAAATTAGCTTCATTATAAATCATTTCAAAAAAATGTATTAAACAGTGCAGTCACAGCTTACACGCATTTCGCTTACATGTTTTCATTCCCCCTTTTTG
The DNA here is from genome assembly GCA_900497675.1 of Arapaima gigas. Lineage (NCBI taxonomy): Eukaryota > Metazoa > Chordata > Actinopteri > Osteoglossiformes > Osteoglossidae > Arapaima > Arapaima gigas. The sequence continues at coordinate 347,707 of UFQX01000069.1, forward strand.
AAAGGAGGAAAATATGCCAAACAGAAAAGGATTCCCACAAATGAATTACTCTTCCGAATGCACTGCATGCCAACAGCACAGCTGGTGAGCTACATGAACACGGTACAGGGTGGCACACAATAAACCCAGATTCCCTTTTAGCAGCTTACTCTCACATTTAATGCATGTTTTCTTGTGTTTTGCTCTTACTATTATGTGCAGAATTGTACTGATTTTTTCCTGTTTTTTAATATTAAAATGTATTATTCATAAACATATTTTTCTGTCTGATTCTTGCCTCTATGCACTGTGTCAGTCCCCATGTAAATTGCCATTCTGCATTAAATCTTACCTGAGAAATGTTACACTCTAATGGAAATAAAAGAACTGAGAAAATTGGGATCGCAGCGTTAAGACATTAAAATACAATCCTACACACATTCAATTATAACTGAAAAATCATGTAAGAAGGCCAAATGTGAAATTGTTTGACCCAACCAGCTCTCATACTGTCTGCAGTTCAACCACACAGAAAACCATGCAAATCAGCCTGTGCGGAATTAGTAACCCTTTCGTATTCAATGCTTGACGATTGTAGGGACCCTTTAACGTTTAACTTTATGCAATGGTATGAAACGACATAAGTACAAGCTAAAATACATCAAAACGTAAGTATCTTAAACAACAATAACACAGCAACATCAGACTGCGTAGTCTGCAAACAATTACAGATGTGACAGGTTGAATGGGTTAGCAGTGTACAGCACTCTGAGCATTCATTCATCTAATTTATTTGTCTGCACTGTAACTTTCAAATAGGACATTAAAAAATTGGAATTAATTTTAAGCGTGAAGGAACCTAATTATTTCTCAGCAAGAGAGCTAATCAGTTTGTTATTACATTGCTGCTCTGATTTACTTCAGCACATGGCTGTATGTTTAGCTATTAAGGCATATGCTGCCATTTCCAATTCCACTAAATGGGCATAAGGAGTTCAGAACCCATTTAGATGAGAGCTGCATGGCTATGCATGTTATGAAAACTTGTGAAAGCTGCTCCCAGTCCCATAGATCTGCTCTCCTCCTCCTTTAAGCAGCAAATTTTAGTTTTCCTCCTCCTGTATAAACAGCATTCATGATGCATTCAAAAACCATGGGAGCCATTTTACCATTGTGTGACTTGTCTTTGCAGTTGTACTCAACAATGGGCTCTGCTTATGTTCTTTCCAGCTTGACCCCAGGTAAATACGGCTGAAGGAAGCATGTATTTATACATGTACATATACATGAGCATGTCTGCGTTTGGTACTGGGCCAGGAGCCATGGGCCTTTGGTGTGATGCAGCATGTTTATCCCACTAAGAGATGTGGGAAAACCAAGCCACACAGAAACTTGAAACCCAGTTTTTCCCCAGCCAGCTGTTTGTTTACACAGAGCCCTTTGATAATACAAAAAGCGCTTCATCCCAGAGAGCACATATGAATATTTAAGGCCTGCGTTTTATGATTATACCAAATCACAAAGAACAATAAAGCACAGAGTGCACAGAAACTGACAAATCACATGACACACATTGAGAGTTTGCGAAAAATGGGATTTTGTGGGATATGTCCACCTATGAAATGGAGCAAACGAAAGAGCAATGACAAATTGCTTGCAACCATTATTCATCTGCCTTATCGTACTTCAGTGTTTGTAGATATTCCAGGCACCATCTTGCTTTAACTTTTTATAAAGCTTCCTTCCCTTTACTGCACCTGAAGACGCACAAAATTGTACTGAAAAAAAGTCAGTAATGAGTCAGATATGTATTTAGTTTGATATGGCACAGACTTGCAAAGACACTGTCAAGACCACACTTTGATAACCGAGAGACCAACAAAGAGTGCTGGACTTGGATCTGAGAATGAGGCGGGTGTCCATGTCAGCAGGGCTGCATCATCCTCGCTGCAATTTAACTTGAGCTCAAAGAGCTCCCAAGGGAGCTACAAAAACTGTCTGAGCTGAAGGACCAGAAGGAACTAGCTTTCACTGACTTAGAGGATTTTTATAGCCAGCTTAACCTGTTCTGTAAACTATAAATAACATCAAAGATTTTGTATTTCCAATGAAACAGAGGGAGGTCTGACTATGAACCACAAAGATCCATAATCATTTTCCCAAAAGGACATGCAGCATATAAAGACGTATGTTACGGAGTGTTCTCTCCACTATTTGGCAAATAAAATAAAAGCATAATCACTGCATTTTCATTTTTGTCTTTGGTGAAATAAACATCTCTCTTGTTTAAGGAGAGCTAATCAAATTTACTTGGCACACTAAGCAGTTAGGCATATCTAAAAAAAAATAAAATAAATCAAATCTATCAAAAATGAGACCATCATCAGAGGTATTATTGTATTAAATATGTATACAATAGGTATTACCACTCATTCATGGAGGCGTTGAATATCATTACACTGCCTCCTGCTAGGACAAACCAGTCATCATAAATGTAATCACCAGATTATTTTAAAGCCTGGACTTTCCATATTAGGTCACACATAAATACATACAGATATATAATACAGATTTACAAACTTGTAAGAAAGTCAGTTGTCAAGTTATTAGTAAAGTTAATCCTCTCTGTAAAACTTATTTCAACATCTGATGACATCTTCATTTATTAAAAAAGCACAGGACTATGTAAAATAAATAAAAGGCTTCATAAAATAAACAAATTTAAAAAATCAACTTAACTTTGCTTTTGTGAACCTGTCAAGAATAAAGCGTCAAAGTAATTACGTCCTCAGAACCGCAAGGAAGTGAGCGCACCTTCACGGGCAGTCAGAGTTGCACAAGGACCGGATAAACTCGGCATTGTGGGTCTAATTAGTCTGACCTGCTGCGTTGCTTGTCAGCCAGCGATTATCGCCAGGAGCTTTTGTGCTCTCACTTTGCGCTTGCACAGGCAGACATGCTGCTCTGAACTGTTTCAGGAGAGGGGCATCTTCATTAAGCCTGCTGGAAAATGCATACAAAACAGCAATGCATAAAGTACTTGTGTTTCTACATGCACGTGTGGGTAAGAAGCAAAGAGATGGGGAAAAAAAATTGTGACAAGCGACAAAGAGGGCTTCACATGCCCCCCCAGGCACACCCCCCTCATATTTAGGTTAGGACTTTAAAATCTTTTAAATGATTTAATCTCAATGTTCCAGTAGCAAATATAATTTGACTGATATGGGACTTAAGATTTGGATAAGAAGAACCCTAAGAAGGGGTGATTTGCTACAGGTATTAACAAAGAGCTTTTGAGCAGCTTCCATAATCAACTAATATTCTACTAATGTTGCTAATACCCGCTGCTGCAACAAGAAAGGAAGCACCAAAAAACAGGGAAATGAATGTGACAAACAAGCCAACAAAGGGAACCATCTTCCAGTCTTATATTATATTATGTTACAGCCCTTCCTGCTTGTTCAAGTGAAGCGCACTCTATGCACAGCATAAGGTTTGAATATTCATTTCGTGAAGAACTTGACTTAATGATGATGTCTGGCTGTCAGAAACAAGAGCCCTCGTCTGACCTGATGACACCACAGGGTTTCTCCAGGAAGTATGATCACGAAAGAAAGCAGAGGGTGGCCATCACATTCATTACGGCATTGCTAGTCGGCACCTACCCGGCCCCCCCCCAGCACTCACACACACTAGTAACGCTTCTAACAATGACAGTGTTTGGTTTGCAACTTGTGTGTTTTTGCCTAGTTTTGCAATTAATACCAAATGCCATGACCTTACTCCTTGATTCTGAGCACATGCATATGACATGGTGCCATGGACTGTATACCAGTCTGTGTGAAAGAGAAATCTGTTGCCATAACAACTTCATCACAACTATGCCAAGCGTTAATAAGTAAAAGAGGACATCTACAACTCCAGCCCCTGCACTCAATATTCACTGAGAAACCTAAAGGTTAGTCAAAGCAATATGATTTTTCTTAAAAACAGTTTTCCACAAGACAATCTCAGAGCCAAAACATTACTTACTGAAATAACTTTTTCATAATACAGGTGGCACAGACATCTGCAGACCTTCTGGGTATTCAGAATAAAAAAAGGGGAACACCACTAAGAAGAATCCAACTATTATTTTTAGTGAGGGCAAATTAGAGGGACACATGAAAGCAATATTTTTCTGTCATCCATAAATCATTCACACATTAAACCACTCAAAAATATTTAGAATTAGGATCTGTATTAGTTCATAAAAAATAGAATCTTCTCAATTAGGTATAGACCAACAAATGACTAAAAATAAAATTTTAGAACTTGCACTGCATGTGGTCTAAAAAAGTTTGTTTCAATTCTAAACACCCTGTCCAAATTTAGTATATCTTCTTCAAATTCTTGATATCTGTGATCCACAGTTTGCATATTGAAGCTTCATCAAAGCATTTAACCTGAGCCTTAAGTCAGAAACACAATCATTTTGGAATATCATTCTACTAACAAGCTCAGTTCCGAAATAAGACAATATGCAATCCTGTGCTTTAAAGTCACAGTGGCACGCAAGACTAATATTGGATTTGAAGATGTACTAAGATTCAAGAATGGAAAGAAGAGCAGCTCAAGATGACAGGCATTTTGTGAGCCAGTAACGTTCGTCACTGAAGGGGGGCATTAGACTTGGAGGAAACGCTGAGGTGTGCTATGGAGCAAAGCTCCTTTCTGAGCTCAATCAGAGGCAATCAACAGAACTTATCTTGTCATAGCTGATGCAGGAGGAGATTGATAAATTCTCTCAGCTTTGTATGCTGAAGCAAACAAACAAAACTCAAGCTGCATTCAGACCAAAGGTCTCCTTCATGCCCAGATGTTGATGCATATATAAATAGCCTGTACAAATCTTCTTTATAATACCATGTAGCATTCGCATCTTTCATAAACATACTGAATGTATTTTCCCTGGTGCACCTTTCAGCACTAATAAACTAAACATATAGTAGTGTATTTAACCTATTTCTCTGTATAGTAGAGAACATTCCATATGTACATAGTATACAAATGTTATAGATAAGCAAATCCCAGCAGAACATGTGGACCCATTTCAAGCAAACAAACTTATGACAAAAGGTGAAGATATAGTAACAAAAAGGATTAGCAACTATTGTTTACCTAAAAGATAGATAGCTAGATAGATAGATAGAAAACTTTTGCTTTGTTGGTAAAATGATTATTTAATCACCCACCAAAGCAACATTCAAGGACACCAGTCAATGAAATTTTCTACTTTAAAAATGCACATTGCTCAATGAAAAATAGCAAGGGGCAAGTTGTCCAAACAAAGCTGTTACAGACATTCAAAAAGACTAATTTTTAACCATTATCTTCTTTTTTTCCTAACCAGTCCATCTCTTGACTTAGCCTTGTAAAATCTGTCAAGTCTGTTTTCTGAAAGGTCTAGGGTTGGGGATGCAGACAGTTCAATAGCTTTAAGTAAGATAAATACTTTATTAATCTTAATAAATGGATTTAAATAATTAAAGGAAACAAAGCCACACTGCCATAAATAGAGTGCAGAGCAGCTATCAAGTCTCTGGAAAGTGATTTGGAGCACAAGTTTTCTGCCCCATATTTTGAATTACCTGTTTAGACTGACAGGTAAGCAAATGACTACATGAATAAACAAACTTAAAAAACATAATGCATAAATACATGAAAAAGTGAAAGGTCAATTTTCCCTCCCCTTCACATGTAGAATTCTTGGGCTTATACATAAATACACATACACACACACACACACACATCCCATTACTGGCTATTCCTCAAATAGATTAGTTCACAAGGATCAATTGTATCAGGCAAATCAATATATGTAATTCCTACAACTCCATTATATCAAATTTTATTATTGTTGCATTGCAATCATTAATCACATAGGACACAGGAGACAGGCAACAAAAGGAAAAACAATGGTATTAAGGCCCATGAAACCTGTATTCAGCACACAGATACATGGCCCCCAAATTCAATGTATTGATTCCTGAAGCTGTAACAGGTAAATCCTGGACAGCGCTAGCAGAAGGGGAACAGAAGATGGTCCAGGAGAGTTGGGTTTCATTTTACTTCAGTCCCTTATGAACTAACTGAAGCCTGGTAGCTTATGTTCCTTTCCAATACTTGAATATGTGAAGGAGAGCGTTCACAAGATGCCGTGCTACCCTAATCTAATCTGCAAAATTGCTCCTAAAAGGATTTTGCAAAAAGCCAGACAGTGAAATTGAAACTCTTGATGACTTCATGCAGTTTATACACTTCAGTCCAGTGGCCAATCAAACGACATGATGCTGGAGCTTGTCATTCTTCAATAAAGTACTCATGAATCCGTCATGTAGGCTGCCAATGCAGGTCTGCCATCAGTGCACCCACCTCAATCAGTTTGCGCTCGTAGCTGGAGGCCAACTCCTCCACGTCGCTGGCTGACTTGGACTGAGGGGCATATGTGGGGCCATCACAATTGTGCAGCATGGGAAGAGCTGTGGGAAGACACACAGTAGGCCTTCAGAAGCACAAATTTATAACCACTACAGCACTAACATGTGTCATAGACACATAATTCACTGCTTAAAGTAGACAGACCAGCCGTAGCTGTTTCTATGCCAATATCAGGCAATCGATCAAATTTTATTTCTCTAGCAAGCTGTCACAAAATGTTTCACAGTCAGTTTGCCAGTGGCATCCAATAAAGAGAAAAATCCAATTTGCCAACACAAAGGTGAAAATCTGTTCCCTGGCCCCTTTTAAGAAAGGCCATAAAGTAAACCTTGTAGGGAAAAAACAAACAGAACAAATGGAAGATAAAATTTCATTTTTACAGCTTGTATGCAGAATACATACAATTGTTCAGGAGTTGCTGATAGCTCTTTGGCAAAACAGCTTCTGTAGATATTTTATACAATTTACTAAAAGTAGTCGAGTGAAAAATAGGTTCCCATGAGAAAAACACTTTCAGACTCTTCAAAAGAACTTACTTTCTGTTTTCTGATTTCTAAACCAGTAAACCTACTGTGTTAAATAACTTTCCAATGACTGTTGAGTCTTTTTTCTCTGAGGCCTGGGAGAGATGTTTTCTTTGTTAAATAAACGTAAAGCATGTAAGGAGCATAAAGCAGTAATACCAAAAATGCAATACACAAAAGCCAAAAACATAATAAAAAGCAATACCATAAAACTAAACAAAAGTTTTTTTTGGGGGGGGGGGTGTAAAAGAGCTGTTGAAATCAATTTACTGTAATCCTGAACAAAACCAGACCTTCCAGACATGAAGAGGGAATAATTGATTTTAAGGAAGCAATTGCAGGATTAGTCTGGGAAAGTCTTTTTTGTGCTGATGTCACTGGACTATAAAATGGGTGGATAAAAAATGGAAGAAATAAAGCCAACTGACAACACACAAAACCAAATAGAAAGAAATTGATTCTGAGGGGCAGTTTTACAGCACACATGTAATGTAAACAGCTCTGGTGCGATCAAGGGTGCCTTAGACAGCCCCCATGCCCTTAATCTGACAGATCAACTCCTTATTTCAGAGAGACAAAGCTGCCAACAACCTTGTTTCCATCTAACCTGTCCGTCTGGACGCCACACGGTCTCTTTCCTCAATGGCAACATTTCACAGCAACACTCTGTGGTTGTGTTTTTTTCTGTTAAAACATTAATACGTAATGAAACAGTAACAATCTAAAGTGCATTAATGACATGATGTACATAGAAGTATGTATGTATAACATAGGAAGTGATGGTTGTGCTGCTTAAATACAAAAAAATCTAATAAAATATAATCATTTAATACAATTCTTCGCCAAATGTTAAGCGCGCTCAGGCAAATGTTGGGAATGACGCTATGCAAATTTTTTTTAAAAAATTGGAAATAAAGATGTAGACACAATACTGAATATTGTAAATGCACACATGTTCCAATGGATTAAAATATAAACAAATGGCAAGCCCAAAACTTGTGCGGATGAAGGTCTTTGATCAAGCCGCAAAAAAAAGTTATACGAGAGCAATGACAGATTGAAAGTATGGTGACACTTTTTATCTTCTATTGTCTGAAAATATTTTGTTTATGCTTCTCCTTTAACAGAAATATACTTGACTGGTCCATTGGAATAACTGTCAACAAAGTATTGAAATGTAGGTCATCTGAAGGATCAGTCTGAACTTTATGTTTACAGAGATTCTGTGTTGTCTCAGTACCCGCAGTCTCCAAACACTATGATGTGATTGATGTGCAATGAATGAGTCGTTTACTGTGTAAACATGCATCTGGGACTGTTAAAGTCTATCTCCTCTCCCTGCTGAGCACCATGCTGCAAAATAGTGACGCCTCTCTTCTCAGGGTCAGTATTTCATCTTTGATTTGGTTTAAGGAGAAGGGCCATTGTCACTAAACACTGCTGTTTTGAATTTTTCTTAAAAGGCTTTGTTTCACAAGCCATTTCAAAACACAGATGAGCGATGTAAGAACAGACATCTAGGGTTCATCTGAGAAGTGCAAGAATAGTCAAACTGAGTGTAGCGTGATTGAGGGCAGAAGGATGGTCCCCCTCTCTGAGGCAGTCATACTGCACTGAAAGGCTCTACATTCATCTGGATTGTGAAGGTGGACAAAGACATAAAATGTTCTTTTACAAAACATTTTACATAATAAAACATTGTCATGTTTACAGAATTTTCTGTTTGTGATTTCATTCAAGTTACTTTAGTGTACCACACATACTGAAAACACAAAAGACGATAAGATTTTAAAAAAGTGAAAATAATAGTACAGCATGAATATATGATTCTGTACTTTCATTATATTATTAATCTATACCTATATTGTTTTACCAAATATGAAAAATTAATGAAAAATATAGCAAAGCCTTGTTAGACAGCAAAGCATTTAGGTTAATAGTCAATGTATTGTTACGGATTATATATTACAGTATAACAGGACTTGCTACTTACAAGATAATCTACTTATGACAACCCTGGAAACCCAGGGTGTGCCACAGACCAGGTGCTGATCATTTTTTTTAACATCAAATATTTAAAATTACATTCACTGAGTTTTATGAGCAACAGAAAGCTCATGGTACTTTGGCCAACCATTACTTGTCGTATGTTTTGAAACAGGCTGACCATTTAAAGTATCAATAGAATGATGCTAAATAACAGCTCTAAATCTGTGTTTAAAGAAACTCGAAGGCAATGTTCTTTTGTTCTGTTCAATGGCAATGCATCATATTAACCAGAGTTTGGAAAGAACAAGGGATACTGGGGGTTACTTGTGTTTTTATGTGTGCGCACATCCAACACAGAGATAAGGAAAAGTAAACAGGGCAGGATATAGCATATGTCTCAAGGTAACTGACGTGTGCAGAAAATTACCTAATTTTCCTTTTGCCTCTGAAGCCCAAAGGAGATAGAAAATAAAATCCCAGCCACATACAGTGTTTTTGTGTTCGGCTGCCCCTGAGAAATGGCTGTGCATTTTAACAGGAACCCTCTAGGACAAGGTCAGAAGGGAACACAGAGGCAAACACAGCCCTGACAACTTCCAAATAGGTCAGGGATATATACAAACAAGAATTTAAAAGGGAGCCCACATTCTGGCATTATACAGTTCTCCAGTACAAAATGCATGCTTACAGCATACACACTATTATCCAAACTGTGACTTTGACTAACTTCAAATTTCATTGATTTGACAATATTAAAATATTCATTTACATAAATATTGATCATTAAATGAGAATTTCTTACATTTTGTGCTAAAAATTTATTAAACATTACTAATGCTGTTGTCAAAGGCTCGTATACTGAGCTACTTATAATTATTCAGCCATTTATGTGGCAGAGTATACTTACTGTAAGCATATCAGGAGGAGGGATTACTACAAGTCCTTTGATTGCAAGGCAACGGCTCTAACTACTAAACCAAATGTTGATACCTCAAGATGCAAGTCCATTTGTACTTAATTATGTAAAGAAACCTTGTAACCACATTTTGAAACACTGCAACTAATATTTCCAAGATTTCACTGCTACCTGAACAGATGTGAATCTCCAACGTCACACTAGAGTGCCCAGAGAACTGGCCCATGTGTTGATAGGGTTTGTCCCTCTGACAGACAGAATCAATAAACATGTTAAACATCTCAGGCTGGTTAGATCTACTTAGGTAGCAAGTGAGCTAGAACTACAGGAACAGATTTGTTAGCCCATGCTACAAGGACTGACTGGTGTACCCGCTTCCCGTTTTTGCTAAGCAGTCTCCTTTTACAGTGAATATATGGTAAATCTGAGCTATTGCCATTCCCACTGGAAAATGCTGGCTTTGTAAAAGTCAGCTTCAATCAACTCACGCACACAACAATCCTAAAGCACGATTAAAACGGTTTGTAGTCTGTCTCAGAAGCACAGGGTGCTACACTGAACAGAACACCAAACCCATCACAGTATAACACCACACACATACTCTATTGGCAAAGCAGAGGCACCAATTCACTTAAAACGGACAGGTTTGGACTGTAGGAGTACATCCACCTAAACATGGGGAGAACATGCAAACGGCACAGACTGGAGGCAGTGAGATATAATACATCATCAACATATCTATATTTTATATATATAGCGGTTGCTTTTCTTAAAATAGTTCATGTCATTTTGAGAATAAAATTTAAGGTGGGGGTGGAAAACTGTAGACCTCGCAGGCAGGATAATATGCTGGTTTCCAATCCAGTTCATCACTTAATTACTCAGCCTTGATTGGAATTTTGACTGAATGTGTCACACGACTCAAACCATGTAAAACCAATTGCCCTCGCTAAGAACCGGCTACAGCTTCTCAGTAGTGTTAAACTAAATCAGCGTTCACTAAGGAATCACTAGCCAATGGGGAAAACAGAAATACTTGCAATGAATGCGTTTGTACTTGTGACTGATATTAGACAAATATTACGTCAATGAACCAATTACTGCAACTGCACACCGCTCTAGAATCAGTTGACAATTTCATTTAATTGTATTTTTTAACTCTTTTTTATGCCACAATTTGTGAGTTCCAATCAGTCATCTTAAATCAATAGATTCTGTATTGTAAGAGAAAACCACAGTGTAAAAAAAGCGTGACTCAATTCACCACTGTTTTGAAACGTACAAGGAATCCAGAGTATACAGTGAAATCTCGTCTTGCAAATATAAGGACAATCATAATATTGCACTGATCGTGTTTAGACTGGATTCAAACCTACATCCCCGGTGCTATGAAGTGACCATAGTTGCAGCTGACCTTTAATGTCCCTACAATAGTTTCCATGGGTTTTTCCATCTCAAAAAGCCCCAGGTTCAAACATGAGAAAGTGAGTTTCTTTATGCTTCATAACTTTGTACTAAATTATTACACTGTCTATGTCCATGTACACAAAACCACACAGTATGAACATAACTGCACAAGCCTGAAGGAAACACTAACTGGAAGAAACAGGTCATTAGCAGGAATTGTGATGGAAGTCATTCCTATGGCAAGCTTTACTTGATGTCTATAAATATGGCTGAGAGAGAAAGAGACAGAACACATGCATGGACTTCACAACCACAGAACAAACTCGTGCTCAGGAACTTTCACACAAATATCGTGCAGGACAATTCACACAATATATAGAACATTATACACATGCACCCCTGGATACCTCTACAGGACACCAAGTCTAATTATGACCAACACACACATAGTTGCCATGATGTCCCTATTTAAGCCCCTGCTGTCCACTGTAAGATAACTTCCCCCTGAGTGAGCGAGAAGAGCAAAGACCTTTCCTGAACCACTTTGCCCCAACCTATAAACTCTACCATAAAGCAACACTAAACCTTGAAATCCTGAATATGTGTCCTCTTCTCCCATGAAGCTATTGTCACAATGGCTTTAACAAAGAAAAATTACATGTACATTTTGGGACTCTGACTTCTAATTAACCAAAACCATTATGATTTACATAACTAAAAGCTGTGTGTAATAGCATCTTAAAATGAAATAAGTTTTACATGATCCATTTGCAAAATGACTCTGAATGTATTTGAGATATTTACACAACTTTATGTTAAAAGGAAGTGCTGGTAGGAAAAGCCAACTGAGATCACAGGTGTGATTTTCCCTGCTATATCCAATCAGATATCAGCACTTACAAAATTAAGTCAATATGTAATAAATCATATTAGTGTTCCATCTGATGGGATATATGTTTGCATACTGTGTTCTTTTCGAAGATTGTCAGCAAAAATGTAAAATACATGTAAAATAAGTCCGTCAAATATAATCATGTGGAACCGGGTGTCTTTCAACTGTACTTTAAAATAAAGCCAGTGCTGCAAAAGATTTCTTTCAAAGTCAACCATGCCAAGCATCACAACTCAATGTTTCTATTAATGATTATTTATATTTCAAGTATTACCACACAGCACGAGCTCACAACCTGGTTTGAGATTTTGAAAAACAGATGGAGGAATTCAAACACAGGAGTAAACTGGGAGAATTGAAGCTTGCTCACTAAGTCTTCCTCACTACTTTTCAACAGTGAGGAAACTGACAAACTCCTTCAAGCATCTTTGATTTCCAAGCTGTTCGCTCCCTTTTCAAAGAGAATTGTGCTTCTCTCGGCTCTCATCTCCGTGCAGCCCTACAGCAGGTGCTGTGGGACTGGCCCCTCCTGCCGTGTGCATTTTGAGCCCAACAGTGCAGACGGCAGGGGGTGCGGGAGGATTCCTTTATTCATGTTTGCTTTTCCCATCCCGTTTTCCTACCAATCTACTGTCCTTGGGGAGGGTTCCATGTCATTCTGCCACACAAGTATTCATTTCATAGTCTGCCTTTTTGAGCCAACATGCAAAAATTTTCCAGAAGCAACAGAAGCAAGAAAATCAATTCAAATTAAAAAATGACACTTCACACTCAGTTATAGTCTACCAAGAAAGAGCCAACCTCTCCAAAGGCATCAGGCACAGTACATAAACACCAATGCTTTAACACATCATTTGACAGTAGTAATTAAGAGAAGCCATTAACTGACAGTACAATTGTAAAGATACACAGGGTACCACCCTCAAACTCTGCTTTTCCCCTCATTCTAGCAGTACTATCAAGGCCATGTTTATTACCCTTTTTTTAAAAGGTGTTTTTATAGCATTAAAGGAGATTGAAAGGCACTGTCAAACAAAACACTCAACTGTTTTATCTGTTTTTTTACAAGTCATTTTTTTTTTACTTTTTTTGCATGTATGATAGAAAGAGTGACTTTCTCAAGTTGTGAGACTATCATCATTATTGTGTTTTTTCTGACACTTTACTGAAGAAATTCAAGTTAGATTTTGCTCAGTAAGTGTCTTCCTGGGGCTGGAATGGGCAGCTGTCAGCTTACACATCTAGACCCCATGTCCACACAGCAACTCTACCAAGCGTCTATAATTACCAAAAACAGCTTGCATTACAGTCTAATCCTTCAGCGTTTCCATGCACTGAACCACTGTCATACTTCCACAGTGAGCTGCAGTCCACAAGTACAGTAGTATTACAATAACAGCTGCAATAAATTGCATGCCGTTGCACTTAGTGAACATGTTGTGCCACACAACACACATTTTACGTACCACATGCAGGACAGCTGGTTATGCCACTGGAAGAGCCAAGTCTTGTAACACAAAGAGGGTTCAAAATAAAAAAAAGGTGAATCTCTTCGAGTCGAAACGCTGCACCCATGGTAAATAAAATCAATCTCGAAATCTCAGCATAGTGATCTGACATCAGAAGTGTCAGACAAATATTGGGGAGGTTGTCACATGCTGGAAATAAGTATATAATAAATACCTACATGCATGAGTACACTACTCTTAATTTGCTGCAGTGTGACAATTAAAGATACAGCAGCAGATAAACAGGTAACTTCATGGGTCAAATTAATCCCTAGAACAGCTGTGCTAAAAGCATATGGTTTCAGACCTCTGGCTCTAGAGAAGAAGCAACAAATTGAGAAGGGAAACTGGGAGACGTGCTGGGAGCGACTGAACACAGACAGCGGACCGCTACACCGCACCAGCTCACAGCTTAGGGAGACAAGAAGGAGAGCAGGCTAATCTTGTGTGACACACCTATTATTTCCTTTGCATTTAACTAAGGACTACTAACCCAGCCAGTATGGCTGTCTCCTAAAATAGGAGGAAGTGACATCTTTCTAACAGAAACTTAATTACCTGTGAAGTAAAGGAGCTTAAAGGGAGAGAAGCTAAATTCAAATTGTCTGAAGACCAAAGCAAAAACTACGGCAATTTTAACTGAATGTACAAACACTGAACATGGAACATAAACCCCAAATTAGATTCCGGGCTAAATACACAACACTTAACTGTATGTATTCCTTTTTTTTTTAATACCCTCTTTAAAGCATCTATTAACTTTTTGAAATCTCTTCAGACAGATTGGTCCCTGACCACAAACTTTTAGAAGAAATCACTGAAGCAAAACACTGCAAAATGTATTACCACAGACCATTTATGATTGGTTTTCCTTTCTAGATTTAACATGGCCAGTTTTAACTCGTGGCTGAATGCTTATTTACCTCAGTGAAGTCACTGGGTGGTTATGCAAACATAAAGTATTGATGCTGCCATCTGTGCAGAACAATGACACAGCATTCTGTATGAAAACCGGGAGATAGGGCCCACTGTCTGTGAAGAACTCTTCTGCTGAAAAAGGTTCAGTCTCCAGCATGACCCCATCATTGTCTCTTCAGAAGCTGATAAGAAAAGCCTTTCATTACAAATCAATTTAAATGTGTTCAGTCACCGGTGCAGAATATTAAAAACACTGACACTGTATCACATTAGCAAGTATAATTTAGACATTTTCATTTTTAGGGGGCCATTTGCTGAGACCACAGTACCTTCACTGACAGCACACCCAATGATATTATGATCTTATCAGTCATCCATTGTGAAAGCAACTATCCTGACAATGTTGTAAATGAGATTCCCCTACACACAAAGTGCCCTTTGAAACCAGAAAACAATGAATTGCGCTATTTTTGTTTTTATTGATAAGGACATTTCTGAACAGTAACACCTAAAAGTGATCAGATACAATCCCTGCATTTGTGTCTAAATTGGACTGGAGCTATGCATTATTTGCACTACCATTTACAGTCTACACTAACTCCTTATGTTATGAATTTACAAGTTCCATTCTTCAGTTTATTTTTAATAGTATTTTCCTCTTGTCTACTGTCAAAAATATGTTTGCTGCGGAGCAAAAATCACTTGCGTTATGAACCCAGTCATTAGTTGCCAATAAAGAACCCAGAGCAGGAATGCAGGACTGGATTAATTCAACTAGTTTCTATGGTCTACAGGCCATTTCTGGTGTTCCTAAGTGGCAGTGATCACTGTCAACTTGACAACAGGAATTTCTCGTCACCATGTATTTTTATTTTCAGTTAATACTTAATTTTAATGAAGCTTGGAATTACTAAAAAACAACATTTTTAATTATACAGCATACTTTTACAGAATAACCAGTAAATAAATCAAGGGACATATGTATTATTAAGCTTTTATTGCTTCTGACAGACATTTGTTCCAACTGTGCTCATAAATTGAGGACCCAGTGTATGCGGAATATATTTTTTCACTTTTCCTTTTATATAACCAAAATATATTGAAGCAGTTGAGATACTTTTCTTCAGAGTACCATCAAAAATGTTTTTTCCTCTATAAATCAGTTTTTTTTTTTTGCTTTTTTTAAATAAAAGGCACAGTTAGTTAAACAGGAGTTTCTGAGGTGACAATGAGAGATCTCTGATTCCTAGAGAAACAGAGACAGGCAGCATCATCTCCTGGTGCACAATGAAGTGGAAGGAGTAACCTGCCAACTTCACTGGGTGCAGGGGTCTGGTTTCTTTCTGCTGAGACACAAACAGTAGCCAGTATAACAGGACTGTTGTGCTGAAATGGGAATTATGCTCAGAGGACATATTGGTAGTCCATATCCAAAACAGTGACCATATATGACCAGTTAAGAAACTAGAGCCCTGGAATAAGATGAGTTTAGGGTGGTGTTAATTGCCAGGTCAGCAACAGGACTGGGTCCAGCTACCAATGTGGCAAAGGAGGTATGAAATTTGACAGGCTCGATGTAAAGGAAAAAAACCTATATTTCCCCAAAAGACTTTCTTCAGACAGTTTTGATTACAGACAAGAAGTTGATCAAAGCAAGACATCTGGGTTATCCAAAAAGTAATACCTCTGTGAAACCTGTCAATCTTTCTACTTCACCAACATCAAAATTCAGCAGAACGTCTGAACACATTTCACTTCAATAAGATTGTTAAGATCCACGCCACAACTCCAGATCCACATTTCAACTTTAAAGTCCTTCATTTGCACTTGGTGAAAAAAGCATAAAAAATAATTTTAAAAATTGCCAATTTTCAGAGGTCTCAATTTTCATAGCAGGTTGGAAATGCCAGTATAATGATTAAAGGGTTACCTCCCCTAATTCACTGTTTCTTTTTTGGTGAATTCCCCAACTAAACTTTCAAATAACTACCTTTTCACTTATAAAATCTTTTAAACAGTATTTTAAAAAAAGGTTAGTGACATACCGATTCAGATTGTGAGCCAAAATGTTACCCAATGTGCCGACAGAAGGTAATCACAAACAGTAAGCACTGCTTTAAGTTTTTTTTTTAAATAGTGTAAACAAAGCAAAGAGAAGGTGAACAAGCTGCAGACAGCTATCCTAAGCATAAGGCCAAACAAACCCCAGAATATCTCAAAAACAAAAAGGAGAATGTCTTACAGTGCCCCAGTCAAAGTCCTGGCCTCAATCCCACTGAGAATCTGTAGCAATATTTGAAAATTGTGGCCCACAAGCATCATCCAGCCAACCTGAGCAACCTGATACAGATTTGTCAACATAAATGGGAAAACAATTACTCCCAAATGGTGTGCAAAGCTGTTAAATACTGCAATTGCAGCAAAAGGTGGCTCTAACAAATAGTAATTTGTGGAATTTGAATACTTATGTGTGCAGCATATTTCAGTCTTTCATTTACTTTACAGACAAAAGACTTTTTTTGTCCTTGAGAACACAATGCTGGTGCATATGAGGTCACAATAAAATATGGATTGAAGGAATGAAATATAAGTAAGTATAATTTGTATTCCAGGCAATGTTGATTACTTTCAAGAGGTTTGAATACTTTAAGACACTATATGTTCAACATTTAGGACTCCTATTCTACAAAAGTCTGTTCTTATAGCTTAACAAAAAAAAGCCTTCTATTATATAAAGGAAAAATGACTGATAAATGTTAGGTTAAATCTGGCATTTATTACACTGAAATTTTTAGCATATAATCTAACACTAAAGAACTTTTATAAATTATGTGGACAACAAATTCAGCCAAGGATTTACACAGTCTACTCTTGTCTGTGAACAAAACCTCTGGCAGCCTAAGTATTGCGCTGCTCTGCATGGACCATTAACTCAAATAAAATTGCATTTGATAAGACTAATTTCTTATGTCTCACAGCCAGCAAGTTGAAAGAAAAGAGAAATTTAGCCCTTTTTAAATAAGAAAATAGTAAGGGGGACAGTTCTTTCAAGCATCTCCAACTTATCCTTGTGATTATAACTACTGAAGGAAACCGAATGAAAGTTAGTGGCAAGGAACAGATAAAAAAAAAAAAAAAAAGGCAACACATTCAAGGATGCAAAACAGGGAGATGGTGGTAAAGTTAACACACAAAGCCAGAAGAATCACCACAATCATAGCAATGGTCAAATCTCTGAGAGACACTTGCAAAAATCATTCCTTCCCCCACTTCAATCCTGACATCCAATTATATTCAGATTTACACTTTGACTATGTAATTTATTTTTTCTTTTTCACAGTAAACAGAACATGCTGATTTGTTAGGCTGTCCATTTTCAAAGAATCTCTGGTGTGTGCAACATTTTCTCTGAAAAGGATGCCATTCCTCATCATTCATGTCCAGGTTAAAGGGGGGGAAAAAAATAATAAAAAGAAATTATTATTAGTATTAGTAGTTGTAGAGATGAATTATGTTGCTGAGCAGATGAGTTATCCAGAGCAAACCACATATCTTGCCACTTATATATTGATAGATATAATACACAAAGTTCATCAACGGACACCTCTAGAAACACAAACTATATACTGTAAATTCTTATTTAAAAATAAACTACAACTGAAGAAAATGGGTGAAATGTCTACTGAAACAAAATTCATCCAGAATTCCCATACAGCAAGGGTTTTAACTTTCCATAAGAAAGTCAGGTTTTACTTATTCGCTGTTGATCACAGGTATATAAACATGTACACTCATGCATATTTATTTAATCAAAAGTCCCATCTGACATTGAAATTAAACTGCCACTTGATGCCCAGTTAGTTCTGACTATATAACAGGCTTATTATTTACAATCATGGGAACTGCAGTTAAATATACGGTATATTTAGTTGATTGGAAAATACTTTTAAACAAAATGACTTACATACATCTCTTACATTTTTTTTTGTTTCCATCCATTTATTTGCCTGAAGCACTTTTTACCCATATCAGATTAGATTAAGTGTAATGTTTCAGGTAACAAGGGATGTATCTCTCAGGATTTGGGTAATGTGCACATTTTAGTAATAAAGTGGAGTTTTGTGCTAGTTAGAAATTATAGTAAGTTCATTTAGCAGCGAATGATCTGAATTACAAACTGGTACAATTCACATTAGACTGTTGCCCTTTATAGGTAGCTGTGTTAAAACATGACTAATGTAGTAAAAATTTAATTAAGAAACACTTCATTACACAGCGATGTATAAAAGCAAGCTTTGTGTGTCACAGCCTCAGCTTGACGTAGAAGACACAGATAAGTGTTTTTAAACACTATTTAAAAATCTGAAAACAAAAAGGGGAGAAAATGAAAAGCTTCCTTTTAAAACCCTGTTTTTCAGACAGTTTTTCTTCTGTTTTAATTCCTCTTGCAAAAGCAATTACATGTGTACCATTGGTGTCAACAGCAACTCCTGCAACACCTGACATCCTGTCATTTGATACTGAATCCACAGACACATCAGAAACAGCTTAACTTAAAATAGGATTTTATAGAAATAAGGAGTAAGTTCAAATGGGCTAAAAATACAAATGCTTCCAGGGTTGTATTTCAACTCAGCTGGTTCTACATGCAATAAGCCAGTCTTCCCTATTTAGACATCTGAGGTCCTGCCATTGTGGTTGAAGCTGGAAGCTGATCACCATAGCTGTATTATAGGACACATTATTTTGGGAGCTGAAACTGGAAAATTGCAATTTGTGAGAGAATAATTTTGTGCCGGGAACGTGGAAGATATTGAGAGAGGAGGAATCACATTTTAAAGACTTTTAAAATGGCTACATTTATGCATTTGGATATGAAACTGTAAACAGCAATTGTAACAGCATTTAAAATGTATCAAAAGTCCCAGGTTTACATTCATTTTTGCACATTTGCTCCTTTAAAATATGAGATCCCTGATTACTGTTACACATCAAGGAATTGAATTAAGCATTTCTTCACTAATTAATTAGAACAAAAACTGACCCTAAATGTGACAGTATCACACTAAAGTGCTTTAACAACTGTCAGGTGGCGGTTGTTCCTCTGAATTGTGTTTGTTCTTCAGCCAGACTGGTAATCTTTGGTAGAGGGTAGTGTATAGCTGGATCTTTATCAATACATCGTATTGCAGGTCTTCCTCTTTTGCAATGTCCTTCTCCAGTGATCTTTCTCTTTGCGTGATGTGTACGAAGTATGAAAGTTGCCTTGACATTTGAGCACCCAGGGAGAGCTTAGGTTTGATCTACTCCAGTATTGATGTGTGGGTTTTACAGGCCATCCAAGGAACGCTCTGTGTTCTCTGACAACACCATAATTCAAAGCCCTTGATTTTCTTCCTGTCCAACTTTCACATCCATAAGATATTATTGAGAGTACAATAGCTAGAACAAGTCTACAAGTCTGCCTGTCAGATAGTTCACAATTCAGGACTTCCAAAAAAAACTGACTGTGCTGCCAGTTTTCTCCAGGTGGGAACATTGTGGTTAATGTAGGCATATTCCCGGGGGCCCAGGTGGTCTTTTAGGAGGAATCTAATGTAATCAAGAACCAGCCTCTCAAGCATCGTCATGACATGAGATGTGAGAGCCAGTGGTCTGTACTTTAATTGAGACATTTTTTTCCACAGAGACTGCAATGAGAGAGGATTTTTTCCACAGTAATGACAGTTTCTGCTGACTCAGTGACAGGTTGAAAAGGAGTGTGGAGACCAAACAGCTGGTTGGCATATGCTTTGAACACCCTTAAGTTGATTCCAAGAATATAGGTGGAGGTCCACAATGGTAGTATGTTTAAGGGGGAAGGGATAGACACTGCTGAATATCATCTGTTAAAGAACTGATTCAGTTCATTTGCTCAAGTGCATAGTTCCTTATACAGCTGCCTTAGTAGATTGTTTGTAGCCCATGACCTTCCCCATAATTTTCTATAGCTCTTTAACATTGTATTGCTGGAGCTTTTGCGCCAGTTTCTCAGTACAGGCAGACTTTCCCTCCCACAGAAGCCATTTCAGTTCCAGCGATACCTTCTTAAATCTGACTATCACTAGATCTGAATGTTTCGTTCTTCATGTTCAGGAGGCCCTGGTTTGATCTGTGGTTTGTTGCTGAGGAAGCAAGATGCTGCCTTTTTGGGGACAGTAGTGTCAACGCAAAAATTGATGTAGTCAGTTATACACTGGTTGAGACCCTCAATTTCCTGGCAGTAGTTCTGCAGGGCCTCTTTCACCTCTTTCATCCACATCCTCACTGTCCTTGCAACCACTGGTTGTTGTTTGATCACAGGACTGTAGTCAGGAGTGAAATAGACAATGTTATGATATGATCTGACCTGCCCAGGTGTGGCTGTGCAGTCCAGTTGTATGCCTCTTTGACTTTAGCAGGTTCAGTGTTTTGTTGCCCCACATACTGCAGTCCGCAACCTGAGAAAAGTATGGCAGAGTGGATGCGAGGGAGACACAGATGAAGTCCCCAAAAATCACACAGGAAGCGTTGGAGTGTTGGGTGTGTAACATACTGCAAACAGTAGTTATAGTTTCTTTTGTGGCTGTGGCATCAGTGGAGGGCAGGACACAGACAATGACAACAATGGTGTTTGAAAATTCCAACAGTATGGCCACATCCCACTGTTCAACATTAAGATCACACACCTAAGTTTTAATTGTTGTATATCCGTTGTTGTACCACCTCTCATTCCCAAACTGGGCCAGCCCTCCTCCCTTCTTGTTGCTACTCCGTTGCTTGTTCCTGTCTGTCCCAAATCATGTAATCATCATCTAGGGACACATGGGAGTCAGGAATTTATTCTCTCAGCCACGTTTCCATGAAGCAAATTAGACTACTTGTTGTCTCTGTGACACATGGTGCTGGCTGAGTTCATTCATTTTGTTTACCAGCAAACTTATTTTCTATGATAGTTGTAGGCAGGCATAGTTTGTACCCTCCTTTGCTCAGGCTCAAGAAACTATGCAAAACAAACACAAACGAAGCTCCAGATGCAGACAGTGCCATTTACTGGTTTGAATTATAATTAGACTCCACCAGTCAATACAGCTGGACCTTAATCTATCTAGACAGCCACAGCTAACACCACAGTTTGTTAAGGTACGTGTTTTATTTCAATCTATAACATCCCAATATTTGCACTGAAATGGAAGCATATTGCACATATATATGAAGTATTTAAGAATGTATTTAAGTATTTACTATTTTATTTGTAAGGCAGCACCTTCGATAAGAAGCTCTGGTGCCTTCAAACCTCCTGGACTCTGCACTGACATACAGGTTCGAAACTGACTGTTTCCACTGAGTGTCTCCATGTTTACATAGGTTTCCTCCCACAGGTCAAGTAGTCACTAACAAGAAATAAGGAAATTAGAAAGTTTAATTTGTTATTTTTTTCATTTAAGAGGTTATAATGTGGATTTTAAGATGGTTGATAAATGCTTGGGGCATTTCATATCCACAACCACAAGTTTAAAGGGAAAGCATACCTTTTAAAACTGAATATTATGCAAAACCTAATTAAAACAGATACTATACATCTTTTAAAAAAAAAAAAAAAAACTTTGTTAAAAACATTCCACAAGATAGATTATAGTTTCCTTAAGTGAAGCAATCTTAACTATCTTAATTTCCATCTAATTGTCATTCTGTAATCATGGATAATGAAGGCTATAAAAGGAAGTGCAATCACTGTGTCAATTACCAAAAAACTGACATCAAGACAGGAGTGACAGTGCTCTTCAAATACACCATGTGTCTCATCCCTGCTTTCTTCTGCTGCCAATCCTACACTGAGCCCCCCCCCCTCCCCCATATACTATGCTTCTGGGCCATTTTGCCTTACGATAAACCAGTGTGAGTTTCTCCAAGCTTAAAGCAGAGCTGATTTTACAAGCTCAGCCCTGCACCCCCTCAACATCCAACATATGTACTTAAAAACAGCTCAAAAGGAGATCAGAAGATCAATTGTAGACTGGAGAGATTTTCCATCTGCTTCATATGACTATCACAAAACACATCAAACATGGGGGTTTCCAATGTCAATAATCACTATCAACCAGGAAGAACCGTGGGGGTGGGACTGCAAAAGAAATAAGATACAAGGTCACGATCAAAGGCAGACGCCAGCAGGTATGCAGCCATGCAGGTGAAGGTAAAGTATCTTTGGGAATGCTCACTACAACACCGCATGAGGGCTGCAAAGGCCATCTCCGCCCGCTGCGCACTTATTACTTCTGTGCTCTCGGGTCTCTATCTCAGCATCAGGAGATTGAGGCCTTGCCATGGTGATTATCACAGATACAACACAGCCAACACTGCCGCAGTCAGGACTAATTAACATGCGTGCACCCACTGGGCATTTTGCCCCCCCCCCCAATTATCACCACCACATAGTGGCTGGGGAAGACCTGGAGTAGCAAGGCTGTTTCCCCTTAAAGTCCTAAATGGACCAGAAGCACAGAAGTTCCACAAAGCTTCACTCAAGAGTTTTGATGCCCACAACTCTTTTACTGATGTGTCGACCAGACTGGTTTGACACAGGTAGCACTTACTTGATTTTTGGGTGCGTGACAGGCAGCAACATGGTGCTAAGGACAAAAAAAAGAATGGCAAAGATATAAAGCATGTGTCCAGAGTCAACTGATCAGCGCATCCTCTCTCTGGGTGTTATGAATTTTTTTGATTTGCAGCTAATGAACAGTCACTCAGCTTCTGAATTACTTTGAACTTCCTCAACTTATAACATTCATTAAAACATTATGTGCCACCATAAGTAGATGATATCTCCACAACCCACCAGCTGGTATCTGCTACTTGCTGCTGAATGCCAGTCCTGAATCCATAACTAGGCAACCGCAATGCAGCAGAGGCCTGTTTTTATGGGGACTGCAGGGATAGACATCAGAGCCCAGAGCTACAGGCATGCCCACCTGTTGAGGTGTGGGTACTTGGGCAAAAATGGAAATAAATAAACAAACAGCCTGAGGCAACAAATAGAGGAGAATTCACAATACACTATTCCAAAAGGCCAAATGTCCAAATACTGCCCAGAGTGAACTCTTGCATACCAGATGACATGACAGGTTGCACTTACTTACTAATCCTCTTGAGATGAAACGTGAACCAACATGAAGTAACTGAAAAAGGGAAAAACAGCCACAGGGGAGATATTAAAGTGCTGTATAACACTGAGGTGTTGATTAAAATGTTTATTAACATGGAGCAGGCCAGGCAATCAGATCTGGTGTTCTGTATCACACACCACCTGGACCAACCTGCAGTGGGCCCAGCGCCCTCTCACACCTCTCCTCCTGTATAAACAGACAGCTTCTGTTTTGTAAAAATCCGCCCATCAGCCTGCTGTGAACTTGTATCCTCCACATGAACACAAACACTTTTATACTTGTTTCACTTATCAAACAGGTACATTTCAGACACCTGTTCCAACAGGACAAAATGTCATGTTTGCTAAAAACATTTAAGTTATGAAGAGTTTAGAGATTTTTCCCATTAATAGATATCATTCAAAGTTTTTACATCTTGTTTTTGATACTATCATCTATAAACTCCTTAAGCTAAAAATTAATGCACTGCTTAGGTTTGCTTGTGAGCTACATTCCCACAAATCTATCAGAGGTCAAATGTAGTCAAAGCTCTTTTGAAAATACAACTGAATTTGCATAAACAATAGTCAGATGTCAGCTGAGGATATAACACTGACTGTTTTATGGATGACACTGAGGATTCCAGATAGTAAAATATAATAAAATGGCTCTCTCCCTGTATCACCCAGCCTACAAAGACTATGTAACATTATGCATTACTCAATGCATGTAGTATACACACAAAGCTGTTCCAGTGACTGACTAGACTCATTAAAATTTGGTGTCAAATCTGTAATCTTGATAATAGACAAACTCCACTTAAACACATACTACCTTTGAGTCATTTTTCCTATTCTTCCCCTCCAGCTGCCATCATGAAACTTGTAGGTCCCTTTCTGGAATTTCATTAACCTGAGCCGTAAAAGTATTCCAGTAGTGGTGACGTTGTACTGTAAATGCATTCAGCCACAAAATAACTATAATGTGTCCAATTTTGCTCATTCGTAATTACCAGAAAGTTTTAAATTATGTAAGCAAGTTCTGAAGACTGCAGTGACTGACAGTCATTTGGTTACCTTTTCCTTGTACTGATGAAGCACGTCTTCCTACAGTTCAAAGGGAAAACTTGTCGAACACATTGTGTCACAGTTGCAGCGCACTGGGAATGCTGGGAGAATAATTCCTTAAATAGGTCTGTTACGAAAGGACTGCTTTGAGCATTAAACCAGTTATGACCATGTCATGGTTATGACCATGCCTAAGGTTAAAGAAAAAATTCAAAACCTCAAACACACATGTGAAGCAAATACCAGATACTGAAAGACCACGGATAATTTGCATTCAGACAGAAAAGGCTGAAGGATTAGGAAACAGTGTGTTCACAATACATAGTACTGTACACATACAAATATCATAATCTGTGTTGTTTCATAGCCTAGTGCCAAGTGATTCCACGATAAATGGACTCTGGACTGCTGTGACCCTGGCCAGGACAAAGCTGTTAATGATAATGCATAGATGGAAGTATTATTCATGCAGATTAATTCCTGTTTCAGAGTCAAAGCAACGGCAGTCACTACCACAGAACAACCACTTAAAAGGAAGGGGAGACTCCAATAAATGATCATCAAATTTTGAGATTTACATAACCAGTTTCAGGATCCACACCTGTTTGTGATCTTCACACACTCAGTAAATCTTAGAGATTCTGCCCAGCAACACACTTTATGAAGTCAAATTTAGCACCCCCCACAGAGAGAGCAGTCTTATAATTTATCAGCAGACAACAGTGCTAAAGTTTTTGGGTACACAATGAAGAAGCAGCAGTGTGTATACTTTGCTAGATTGGGACTTTGCTCGCAGGGACTGAGGCAATAATATAAAACACACGATTGGATGCCAGAGGAGGAGAACTACCATCTTACCCACTTTTTACTGTATTTTTACTCTTTTCAGCATTTTAACTATTTCCCGACATATCTAATATGTTATTACCCTGTTAGTGCTCCACTTTCTAGGGACATATCTTGAGCAGTAACCCAAATACTACAAATTAAACAAAATATTATTTCCTTTGTATTTAAGACTATAACATTAAACCTTATTCTACATCCAGTAAACAGTAGTATATTATTTTCATGTTTCAGCACAAATTTATTTGCATGGATAATAGACGTTTAATATCAGCTGTAAAACTTGCAATTTATCTAATTATTTATAACAAACCCTAATCATTTCACTTGTACTGTCAAAAGAGAAGTAGGGATTTCTTAAAAAAACTACATTTTTCATTGATTTCCTGCACAGTACTCTCATTTCTGCAGGAAATCTGGTAGCAACCTGGTTTCTTGAAGGCTTACCCAGAGAAGCTTGGGGCTTCATCAGACTAAGGTTGGGTATCTTACCATCATTGCTCTGGCCACCTTCTCGTTTGAGCATCTGGACTGCTCCCACATATTTCTTCAGCTGGACTTTGAGTACTTCGTTCTCCCTGGGAAAGAAATTAATGATGAGAGAGACTCCTTTTCATCCTATACACATCACACATAAATCTCAGAAACTACAGCGATTTGCTGTTTTATATACAGTGCATAGCAAAAAAAAGTCTGCATGACATTTAATATATTTGATAAAATAACAAACATTCAAGGGAAATAGATAGAAGGCCAAGTTACCGTCAAGAATAAAATCAACAGTCACTATAAGGTGTTAGATGAATTCACCAGTTAGCAGGAATAACTTTTACCTGTATTTAGTTTTTGATAACCAAAAACTAAAGAAAAAAAACCCTTTAAAGGATTATCATCAAGCCTGTTCAATTATGACAATGTCATACCTGAATTCAACTAGACACTCAGAACAAGTCCTTGTAAAATTAAGTCTGGATTTAATGGCATGGCATTCTCATAGGCAAAATGTTATACAACATTTTATACAACAATAATGATTACTTAAAGACTTGGTGACTATTTGTTGTGATCTTCATTAATATAATGTTATCAAGCAAATATCAGATATTTGGACTTATTTGGACAATTTGACTTATTACTGAGTGATTCTGACAACTATCTAAATAAACAGTTCATCAAGAGGACTTTGTGTCAAGAAGTTTTTCATATGTCAATTTGAGATCAAAAGGTGTGAACTCCATCCAAGAAATCTACATTCAAGCTGGTCCATCAGCAATGCAAATAAGGCTTTACAAGGAAGCACAAGAGTGATCTGAAATCCCAAGAGACATGTAAAATAATTTTAGGTCTGAAAATTAAAGTAGACCTGATAGCCTTCAGGAAAGATCAATATTTACAGCCAAAGTGTGTTTAAAGTTCTCAAAGGACTCAAAAGACAAAAGGACATTTTTTTTTCTTGGAAACAACCTGGAACATGTGCCCATATAACCAAAGCAACCATATCTGCATCTATTACAGATATTGTTACAAACAAAAATGTCTTCTTATTATAAAGTAGCATTATAGTAAAATACAACAGTTTAAAAACCTATTAAAAAAGCACAAAAATAAGTAAAAATCAAGAAATGATTAAACATTTTAAACAAGGAATACTTTCAACATGTTTTATCAAAAAATAACTGATATTTAAAATTGATTAAAATACTTCCACAGTGTTAAATTTTAAGAACAGGTAAATAAATTTGGACCAAACTATAGTAATCCCTCTATTTTCAAACCTAATTCATCCCTGAAAATGCATTGGATATCAAAATTTTGGTTACAGAATGCCTATTTCTCATTATTTTAAGTGGGCAAAAAAACCACTCCGAGGCCATTGGAAACCACCTATATAACTATAAAGTCATGACTTCAGCATGATGAACTATAAATACCAGCTACCTACCTAGAAAATAACTTTAAAGACATTAATTTGCATGTCTATAACATGTGATTCAGGATGCACAGTACAAGACATTTCACATTAGTGCCACCATCAGCGTTTAAATACATAGCTTTTTTTTGTTTTTTTTTGTTTTTTTTTTTTTTTTTTTTTAATTTTAGATAATTCAAAAACCAAGGCTAACAACTTTCACTAGGAAGTCATCGAATGAAGTGAAGAGGCTTGTAAGGTTTGCTGTGTTAGAGGAGGGAGCCGACTAATACACACTTAAATTACAGTAAATGCAGTGATGCTGCACCAGAGTTTTCAAAGTGAAGACAAAGTACAAGACTCGCAAGGAAGTGAAGAAAAAGCTGATAAGATATCAGTGCACACATTTCGAACTTCTGCTTCGGATATATGTGTAACAGTATATAATACAGTTTATTACTATGCATACATTATTATGTTTTATTACAGTACACTGTATGGTAGTTATTTGATTTTTTTATTCAATGTTATTTTTAATAACATTTTGATTTTTTGGGACAAACTTCAGATAAATACATTATAGCAAAGTTTCTGTTCAGATATCAATATTTTGGTATTAATTTTCAAAAATTTAAATATAGAGAGTTCAGTTGCCAAGGGATTACTGTATTTTATCATTACACAATACTGTGCGGTAGGGTTGGAATATCTCAGTCTATTACAGAACTGGAAATACAATTTCAAAACACAGGCTGTGTGTAGGTTCAGGTTGGTTTATTATGGATGTGTCATGGTCTTGTAGAAAAATGCATGAGAACATCCAGGTTGCTTAGAGGCTGACTTCCAGGATACTGAAGATATACACCTGAGCAAATCAAAGTGTATAAATGATAATGGATTTAACTGATTTGCTTTATTGAGTGTTACAGGGTTTAGCTAAAATAACAACTGAGCAACAGACAATCTGTTAAATAACATTAATCTTCCTTTGAGTGCACAAGAAGTATTTATGGTAAGCTATTAAGGAAAATGTATTAAGTGCATAAAGTGTTCTTGAAGAGTATAAACCATTTAAATGGTACAAAATTAAAACAGTTCTGATGGATTCACCAAAAACACCCACAATTACTATCATTCTAGGTAAACATGCATGAGATCCTTGGTAACTGTAAAAAACAGCCCAGAAGTTGCTCCTAAACAGTAATGTGATGGACTCTTGCTTTTAAAAGGCTAATTTTATGGCTATCCACAGGAGATCATAAGCAGACCTCAAGTGCTGTTACACTCCATTGACCCTCTAAACTGCCCATCTCGACGGAATCGCACTTCCTGCTCAAGCAGCTAAGCACTAACACCTCTAAACAGTGCACCAGATTTGGAAAAAAACTACATTGCCAACCTGGACAAAGGTCTGCAGAAAACAATCATTTATTTTTTGCTTCTGCTCCCAGCTCTTTTGTCTCTTTTCTGTGCAAGATCCATTCCTGAAAAACAACTAGCTTGATGAAAAAAAGCCAACAAGTAAAACAAAAGTGGGAAGAGCCCAGCAGTCACATCAATCTGTTTAAATAAGGAAAAAGGCTGAGCCCATGACCTTCAGTATTTATAGTTTGTAAAGTAGTTTAGTGCCAAGAGCATCTCTTAACATCACTGTTTCTAAAGGTATATTGATCTGGTTGAGAATTTGTAATTGTCCATAAGGTGTAAAGGTCAGACATTCAGTTAATATAAAAGAACAACAAAGTTCAAGAAGGCGCTGACTTAAAGTGGAGAAACCAGGCAAATCTCTTCATATATTTTTCTGTCTAGTAATTAAGCAATTAAGACCACTGCAATTAAATAATGTGATTACTTTAATATACTGTACATTTATATGTTTCAGGCTTAACAAAGGTTTGAAGCTAACATCACAAATGATTGAGCTCAATTTCTATTCTAATATGCATTCCCTTAAAACCATGCTAATTTGTAATACACGTGTAAATAAATGTTTAGTTACTGAAATTACCAAATGCTTAACGCTAATGAATCCAGCACAACTGGGAAAAGTAAAATTTTACAAGCAAAAAATCTTTTCAGTCTAACGTAATACTTTATCCCCTTTTGAATGCAGGTGGTAATGAGCCAAACGTGGAAGAAAGTAATATTATTGACATCAATCATTTTCCAAATCAAGTAGCCAAATGAATCACACTAAACTGGCACATATGTGGAAAGTCCATTTTAATTTTAATAGCGGAGGGACTGACACTGAAGACAAAATAAATGAAGCACATTTCCAAAAACTCAATCTGAAAAGATTAAGGGTGCAATATGCAAGCTATTCATAAATCAGTGATTAAAAATTTTTGTTTAAATAATGTAGCCTGTCAAAAACGGTTGAAGCGGAAGAAAAGTTTAGACTCAATTCACATATCAGGCAACAGGAAATCTTCTTGCAAGTCAGAATGTGCCTGTGGGTTTTTCTTTTGTATATCATTTGTTCCTAAGACAACTTCTAGGACACACAAATATACATATGTTCTACTTGTCACCCAATCATCTGCAGCATATTATTGTGTATTACTATTATTCTCAGACTGCATAAAACTCTGATCACAGCACATAAGGCAGCTTGTGGTCTGTAATAATTTATTGCCAATCTGTAAATAAATTACAAATTACGCTCAACTACTTTTACCGCATTTCTCATATAACCCTTCAGCACTTGATTCATTTCTAATTAATATTAAAATACAAGTCTCAAATTTTCTAATTTTTCTGTAATGATCAAAATATATCAAGTACTACTTAAAGCCCCTATTTTATCATAAAATCTTGGGATACCATCCAAAACTGCTTTTTATAAGACTACAAACACATCACAATTAACTGCAAACTGTAATAAGTGCTAATGGAAATGTAACTGACTAGTTTCCAAGTGTCTCCTCTACTTTCAATTTCCTTATGACATAGAAAGTGGAAAATATGATCTCTAACATTAATCCCAATGTCCTAAAATTTTTCTTCTGGTCAACCAATCTAAATGTATTTCTATATACAGATAGATGCTGCATCATCAGTCCTCACTTAAATTATTGGCTTGGTAGAATTTATTTTAAAAAAAGCAAACGGTGCAACTGCAAACCACTAGACAGCATAACTAGATTCAAAACTTTCTCCACTTTTTCCACCTGATCCTCTTTGCCCACTTTGATTTTAGACTCCTCCTCTACTGTCAACATGGGAATTCAGGTGCACTGGCAGAACACATCATCAAGCAGAGTGGCTCGCCAGTAGATAATGGGATTGTGCTCTAGGGCCTTTCCGTGTACATTCCACATCCTAAGCCATGCTGACTTAGTTCTGCTCAATTGATGATGCCTGGTCTGTGAGCAGAAGCAGAACTCCTCTCAAAAGCAGCCAACCTGGCTTTTTTCTTCCTTTCCCTTTTGCTTATTTTCCACTGTTGATGCTGCCTGATCTGATGTAGCACAGGCACATTTAGTTTTTGCCTAGGCCTTGCAGTGTGAGGACAGTTGAAGGGAGCTCCTGGGAGTGGAACGAAGGCACTTCTGGCTGCATGTCTGCTAACGTGACAGGCAGAACAGCAACATGAAGTGCACTCTTCTCATTGCTGGCCACTATTACCATCTGGGACTGATACACTGCTGGTGACCAATGGGAAATGATTCTCAACTGGGTTAAAGTTGATTTCCCCACCCCACTAAGAAATCTTCCAAGAGTGTGTGACAGAGGTGTAACAACATCAAAGAGTCAGGGCTTAAACCCTCCTGGTATGCACAGAAAAAGTTAGACTAGTGTAACATACCTGCTCCATCTGCCAACAGTTTCAAATTTCCTCAATTATCCTCTTGGATTCATTTGACTAATTAAGTGTTTCTTGATGATAAATAATCATTCTAAAAAATTATTTCACACAGTCACACTTTCTGACCGACAGTGTTACAGGTAAATCAACACAGTAGCACAATGAAAAACTGATGCATTGTCACCATGGAAAAAAAAGTGTGACGTGCTAAACTGATTTGAATTTACTGGAATAAATGTGTGTCCCGGATGACAACGGTCCTATTTCAGAGCAGAAAAAAAAAACCACAAGATTACTCCATCAAGGCATCATCAAGTGACTTGCCACCATTTTAATACCAGTTTCGCCACAGCAAACTGGCACTTCATTTCCACAAGTATAAAGACATTTGTAAATCTATTATCAGAGCTTATGTTTTAAGCCTTTTGTCAATAAATTAAAATCATTACTCACAGAACTAAAACAAAGGTAATACGTAATATTACATCTGCACTATTTATGATACATTGTGGGTAACTTCAAATCTTTGCTCTT
Organism: Arapaima gigas; assembly: GCA_900497675.1. Taxonomy (NCBI): domain Eukaryota; kingdom Metazoa; phylum Chordata; class Actinopteri; order Osteoglossiformes; family Osteoglossidae; genus Arapaima; species Arapaima gigas. The sequence continues at coordinate 379,654 of UFQX01000069.1, forward strand.
GTTTAGTATTTTTCCGTTTTCTGTTTTTGTATAGTTCATACTACCAAAAATAAATTGACTGGGTTGAATGGGTTTCATTAAAACTCCTTTGAAAGCCTTTGATCAGAAGAATCCACACAAACACAGAAAACAGATTTGAGAATTTTTCTTCTTGTAAGAATTTTATCAAAAGGATTCCTGAAACTGCTGTTCTCCGTGGGACTAGTAATGTTATTGAGTCTATGCAAATTTATGGATGGCCAGGGACCACGATCACTGCTGATGCAACACAGAAGACTGAGCATCTAAATGAGGGACTAGTGAAACGGGGGGGGGGGGGGGGG